>JAXCMG010000039.1:1553207-1592773 GCA_034642415.1 Podarcis siculus | reverse complement strand
TTATTATTATTATTATTATTATTATTATTATTATTATTATTATTATTTACTAGACTTCTTTTTCTTCTTTGGCTATCCCTCCTAGCCGAGTCAGATTGTCTTCCATAAACACGGTTTTAACAATGAGTCCATAGGTGACTGTGGAGGCCAATTCTGGATCCACACGTCCCTCCACTGTGGGGTCATAGGTTTCTGGGTGAGAGTTGATCACGGTGTGGATTTGCCAAGCATGCCTTCCTCTTAGCATGTTTCTCCCTTGTGTCCTGAGTTCGAGTGTCTTCAAAGCCCATGACACCTTTGGGAAAGGCTGTTCTCCAACTGGAGCGCTCACAGGCAAGTCTTTCCCAATTGTCAGTGTTTATACTGTATTTTTTTTAAAATTTGCCTTGAGACAGTCTTTAAACTTCTTTTGTTGACCACCAGCATTACGCTTTCCATTTTTAAGTTTGGAATAGAGTAGTTGCTTCGGAAGACGATAGTCAGGCATCCGCACAAAATGACCAGTCCAACGAAGTTGATGTTGAAGAATCTTTGCTCCAACACTGGTGATCTTAGTGCCATGACAGAGAGAAAGAGAACTTTGCTCTATGCACTTTCCGCATTTTATAAATGCCTGTCTTGTCTCCTCTAACTTGCCTTTTCTCTAAAACTAAAAAGTCCTAGGGAAGTCATTGCATCCCCCTGACCAAGCTACCCACCGAGACCCCAATGTTTCATTCCTGATCTGCTGCTGCCAGTTCAGACCCCCTGAGCTTCTGTGTAAAGTTAAGGGGCTTTTTTCGTCCATTCATCACTTAAGCTGGTTTACAAGGAACTGTTTTTCCCATTTTACTTCTCATTCATGCCGTTTGGAGAGGTCCTTTTGGAGCTCTTCACAATCTCTCTTTGTTTTAAACACTGGATGTCTCTGGCATGTCTTAGCAGCTCAGAACTGAGCTTGTTTCCTGATGGCCTCTGGCCATCCTAGAAGCAATCTGTGCCTCTTTGGCCCCAGCAAAGGCACATTTTATCTCACCTGAGGCTTGCTTTTTCTCCCCGCTATTTTCACATCCCCTTACAGCTGCCCCTCTTACTGATGTAAAATGCATCATGTTGGAGTTGTCTGCAATATTTCCTCCGTAACGGATTTCTTCCCGTAGATTGTGCCACTGAGGGCTTGTCCATATTAAAATTTTAGCACGGTTCAGTGATGGGCTGGAGTTGATTTAATGCACATCTGGCCCCCAGTGTCTACACTGGAAACATCTGGTAATAGATGTGGGCTTGGATTTCTATCAGAGACCCCCCCCTGCCCTGCCCTCCTCTGTCCTAGGGATTCAAGGGGAGGAAGTGCCTGTTTTGTCTCAGCCCCACAATTTGCATCATTTTGATTTTTCCACTTGCTTTCTCTTCCTTCCCCACCTTTGCTGGTGGTTGTTGGTTTTACCTTTCACTTCATTTGCATCTGTAATATATGGGTGTGCTTGCCTTGGCCTACCTCAGAGGCCTGTTAAGGAGGTTTATAAGGTATGTAAAGCACTCTAGGGCAGGATTAAGCTGCGTGAGGAAGAAGGAAACCTTGCTGCAGGCTCTCTTCAGTTTCACTTCCTTACCAGAGCAGGGAAATGAAATGAGTAAGACCTTTGCTCAGCAATCCAAATCTATTTGCCATCTATCTATCCAATTCAAGAAATAAGGTTATGTGAAATTATAGAATTGTAGGGTTGGAAGGGACCCAAGAGTCATGTAGACCCTCCAGCTGTTTTGGGACTACAATTCCCATCATCCCTGACCACTGGTCCTTTTAGTTAGGGATGATGGGAGTTGTAGCCCCCAAACAGCTGGAGGGCAGAGTTTGGCCATGCCTGATTTAGACCAACCCCCCTCAAACCCACAACCCCGAGATTCAGTATACCCGAAGAAACGTCTCCACCCCCATCATTCTGGCCGGACACTGAGGTCCTCCTCTGAGGGCCTTCTGGCGGTTCTCTCACTGCGAGAAGCCAAGTTACAGGGAACCAGACAGAGGGACTTCTTGGTGGTGGCACCTGCCCTGTGGAACGCCCTCCCTTCAGATGTCAAGGAGATAAAGAACTATTTGACTTTTAGAAGACACCTGAAGGCAGCCCTGTTTAGGGAAGCTTTTAATAAAGGTAAAGGCACCCCTGCCCGTTTGGGCCAGTCTTGCCAGACTCTAGGGTTGTGCGCCCATCTCACTTAAGAGGCCGGGGGCCAGCGCTGTCCACAGACACTTCCGGGTCACGTGGCCAGCGTGACGAAGCTACTCTGGCGAGCCAGCGCAGCACACGGAAACGCCGTTTACCTTCCCACTGGTAAGCGGTCCCTATTTATCTACTTGCACCATATATTTGATGAATTATTGTATTTTAATATTTTGCTGGAAGCTGCCCAAAGTGGCTGAGGTGACCCAGCCGGATGGGCTGGGTATTAATAATAATAATAATAATAATAATAATAATAATAATAATAATAATAATATGGCTCTTTCCAGCAACTCCTGCAGCCAAGTTGCTGCCAATCATCTTGCTCTGCTTTCCTTGGGACCACATCAGAGGGGTCTCATCATCTGGGCAGCCCAGGATCTCCAGACACACTGCCCAGGCTTGCGCCCCAAAGAGGTCACTCCAGTGCTGCAAAAACAACACAGGAGGCAGCAGTCGCAAACCTGTACAGCCTCAACGGGCTCTGGGATTCTCCAGCCGTTTGACTTCATGCACAGAGACACACTCTATTGTCTCTCAAGATGGACAGGTGCCAGCAGCATAATTTTATATGGTCGGTCCGTAGCCTCTCGCATGTGCAGTGGTTCTTTTCCATCCTCAGTGGCATCTGTGGGAGAAATGTCACTTTAGGGGGGCTTCTCTCCCTCCCTGGAGGCTGAGAAACATACAAGGTCATTAGAGGACCTGCCCTGTGTCCCCCTCCCCTTGAAACTCCTGCCCAGCCTTCTTCCGAAGAAAGACAACGCCGACAGGGCCACGGAGGTAAATAGAAATCGAGCTGCTGGCTGTCTCACAGTGATTAAGTGGAAGTCCGTTAGCACTCATCTGTTATCTCTTAATTAAAGTTCCTTGCTAATTATTTTCCCCTGTCAGGAGAGCAGGGCTGCTGACTCCGGAGATTTCGGCAAACAAACGGAGGCTTTGCTCACCACCATTCTTCATTAACGAACAAATTAAACCTGGAATGGCTTCATTGACACCATTTCATCACACCTGTTTCCCCCTCAAAGAAGAAGCAAGTCCTTTCAAATCAAGGCCGCAGCAACAGTTGCTGTTTCCACAAGGCCCAGCCTTCTCCCTCAAAGGGTACTTTGGGATGCTAAATAATGGACACGGAAGCCGATGAAAAATGGACTGAGAAGCTGAGATTCCTGCATTGCAGAGGGTTGGGCTGGATGACCCCTGGGTTCTTTTCCAGCGCTACAATTCTACGATTTTGTGATAAACAAATGCAAGGCATTCCATTAGGGTTCTCACATTCCATCAGGTTGAATTTCCACAAATTCGGAATGTTGCTTTGACAATTCTAATGGGAGCATAAGGACATAAGCAGAGCCTGTGCTGGATCAGGCCCATGGCTCATCTATTCCAGCCTCCTGTTCTCACAGCAGCCAAGCAGATGCCACAATGGGAAACCCACGAGCAGGATCTGTGCACAAGAGAGCCCTCTCTCATCCTGCGGTTTCCAGAAACTGGGATTCAGGAGCACAGCTGCCTCCGAACTGGTGTTTATCAATTCTGGTAGTGTTATCAAAACCGGAGGTGCGCTCATCGCATTGGTCACACACTCAACCCCACTTTTTGTTTAAGCCGTGGAAAAAATTCAGCGTGAGCGCTCTGTGGTTTTATTCTTTCAGTGTTAAAGCCAAATCACTTCCTGTGATTGCACCCCTATCACGAACACTTCACATCACATGATGTGGCGCAAACAAGCATGGTTAAACACCTGGGCATAATAAGGATCCAGAATTTTATTATTATTATTTTTTGCATTCTTAAGTTTTTTGCATCCTATACACATGAGCAACAAAAGTATATGGATGCAGTTAGGGATTTGTCAAATTGATCGACATTTCAAAGAACCTGTGATCCCTGCTTCTTAATAGGTTAACCTGTAACAAATTCCTCTGGAAGGAGTGATTGTTAAGAGAGAATTATCATGAAAAGGCTTGGAAGGGAAATCATCTATGTGAAAGCATCGTTGGTCGTAAGATAAAAGTGAAAAGTGGCAAATTAAGTTTTTTGGATTCTGAAATGCAGGACCTCCAAAATTCAGAGCTTTAAAATCTTAGGGAAATGGTTCGGAACTCAAACATGAAACACTGAATGTTCTTTTTCTTACTGAAATCCTGCATATTCCTCTTTGTTCTGAAGGGATTTCAAATGCAAATGCATTTTTTGAAAAGATCTGCACAGGTCTAAGTAGCTGGAAAATTGGACACCTGCATTATTACCTGTTTCACTGCTCAGCCATTTTTATTTCACAAAGGTGTTTTCTTTTCTCCTAGTGCCTGTTTTGTAAGACTGTGTTAGCATCATTGATGATAGTATTGTTCCTGTAGCATGTTCTGCACACCTTTCACAGCTTTAGGGGGGGGGGAAGGAAGAAAGGATGGGGCCCTGTCCCAGAGGGTTTGCAAATCTAAAATACGGAATTGGGGAGAGAAAGAGAGAAAGCAGAAGGTCCCAGGTTCAGTCCCCACGTGGCAGTATCTCCAGGTCGGGCTGAGAGAGCCCCTCACCCAAAACCCAGGCAGTCCGCTGCCAGCCAGTGTAGGCAAAACTAGGCCAATGGTCTGACTCAGTGACAGGTGTTTCTGTGTTCCTAGAGGAGAAAGGATAGGCGAGAGAGCAAAGGCTGCAAGGAACAAAACCAAATGCAAAACGTCAGGCTCTGAGATGAGCTTTAAAGGCTGGAAGGCCAGACACCTGCAAGAATCACATCTCGAAGCACAACAGCAAGAAATTTCAAAGCCACAGCTTGGTTCGAAGGCCATTGAGCCTCCGAAGATTTGCTTTGTGTGTCGCTTTTGGCAATCTAAATAAATAATAATAATTGTCTGGTAGCACCTTAGAGACCGACTAAGTTTGTTCTGGGTATAAGCTTTTGTGTGCATGCACACTTCTTCAGATACCCAAAAACATGCACACGAAAGCTTATACCCAGGACAAACTTAGTCGGTCTCTAAGGTGCTACTGCAGATGGTGACAGCAGTCACAAAATTAAAAGACGCCTGCTTCTTGGGAGAAAAGCAATGACAAACCTAGACAGCATCTTAAAAAGCAGAGACATCACCTTGCCAACAAAGGTCCGTATAGTCAAAGCCATGGTTTTCCCAGTAGTGATGTATAGAAGTGAGAGCTGGACCATAAAGAAGGCTGATCTCCGAAGAATGGATGCTTTTGAATTCTGGTGCTGGAGGAGACTCTGGAGTCCCATGGACTGCAAGAAGATCAAACCTCTCCATTCTGAAGGAAATCAGCCCTGAGTGCTCACTGGAAGGACGGATCCTGAAGCTGAGGCTCCAAGACTTTGGCCACCCCATGAGAAGAG
Source organism: Podarcis siculus (assembly GCA_034642415.1). Taxonomy (NCBI): domain Eukaryota; kingdom Metazoa; phylum Chordata; class Lepidosauria; order Squamata; family Lacertidae; genus Podarcis; species Podarcis siculus. The sequence goes on along the minus strand of JAXCMG010000039.1, from coordinate 1,587,217 downwards.
AAGACTCCCTGGAAAAGACCCTGATGCTGGGAAAGATGGACGGCACAAGGAGAAGGGGACGACAGAGGATGAGATGGTGGGACAGTGTTCTCAAAGCTACCAGCATGAGTTTGACCAAACTGCGGGAGGCAGTGGAAGACACATGTGCCTGGCGTGCTCTGGTTCAGGGGGGCACGAAGAGGCGGACACGACTAAACGACTAAACAACAACAACAAGGTGCTACTGGATTTTTTTTTATTTTTTTAAATTTCGACTGTGTCAGACCAACACGGCTACCTACCCGAACCTTTTGGCAATCGTAATCTGGAAGAGTGCCAACGTTTCCTTACGAGACCTGCTGTCTTAATTATAATTCGGAGCAGAGACATTCTGGGTCACAAAGGGGACTCTGGGGGTGCAGGTGGGTGTGCCTCACTCTCTCCCTGCCCCCCCTGCTCTCACTCTGTTTCCAATCGCTGCTGGGCCTGTACCCATCGCAGGCGACATCCGCCGCCGACAACACCTGCCAGTTAAAAGTCTGCGGTTGTGGAATCTGCAAATTCTGCCTGATCAGCCTTTAGAAGCCAGTCGAGTCAAAAGCCTTTCATCTCCTGCAGGAACAGCACAAGGGAAGTGACAAAGGATATCACAGCAGACGGGAGCAGAGGAATGGCTGATCAAAGAAAACCTTGCCTTGGGAGATGTCTGCCACGGTCTCTTGTCATGTTAGGTTGCGTGCGTGCGTGGGTTTTACCCGCCATTATCTCCTTTTAGTTTTTGTTTTGTTTTATCACTGCAAGAAAAATGATCAGCTACATACAAAACGGCAAGCCTTTTCCACAATGGGCTCCGGAAGAGATCCGGGCATATTTTCTTTTCTTTTTATTGCAGCTAAGAGAAGCAGCAACCTGTAACATGTTTGATCCTGGAGTTTCAAAAAGAAGGGTGCAGCCAAGGAGCACACCCGATTATTTTCTGCATCTGCAGTCTCACCTTGGACCTTCTCAGTCTGCAAGGCCTGCTGAGATATTCGGGGCGATTCTTTGGATCAGCCCCTGCCATGTTTGTTCTTTCCTGGTTATGTCTCCGACATGCCGCTGCCAGCCCTCTCCAGGGTGGGGAGGGCTGCCAAGGGAGGTTCTTGGGGCTTGAAATTTGCAGGTTGCACGTGGTCCCCCCGCCAGCAATGCCCTGGGATGTCGTTGCTGGAGCGACTGGATCTGCCACCTGGACACTGGAATCGAAGATCGATAGACCGTCACATCCCCCACTCTCCCCCTTAGGCAATTGTAGATTTCACAAGAGGGTTGCCTGACTAGGACTTGAGCCCCTGCGCCAATTTATAACTACCTTATAACCCCATGGGAGGAAAATGAGGGGCAGGCACTCCTGGTCTCACCACGAGCTGGTTGGAAATGGCGAAAGAGCATGGGAAGAGTGTCTTTCAGCACCGCATAACCAGAGCTGGCCTCCACGCATCTGGAAACAGTGAATCTAAAAATCGTAGAGTTGCTCGGGACCCCAAGGGTCATCTAGTCCAACCCCCTGCAATTCAGGAATCTCAAATACACATCCATGACAGATGCTTTTCTGTAGGGAAAGAGTCCTTCTTCACAGTGGCAGAGCAGTGGTAACTGTGCGGCCAGAAGGTCTCAGGGGCAGCATCACCAGGCAGGGTTGGGTCACATCTCTGCTTGGAATCCTGGAGAACAGCTGCGGTCAGCATGGGCAGTACTGAGCTAGATGGTTTTCCATGGTCTGTCTCAGGAGAAGGTTTTCTTCCTATTCTGCTAGGCCTTCAGGGGGCTGGTGTGAGTCTGAGTCCCTTCCGATTCTTGGCGTCTTGCAAGAGTTAAAATCTAAATCGGCTCCACTTACCTGTGGGGAGGAGTTGCGGTGGACTGTGTGGCCACCACCTCACCTCCGGGGGTGGGGGACAATGTCCCCTGTTGCCCGGGGAATCCCTGCCACATCAACGCCAGCCGGCCAATCCGGTGGTTGGGGGGGCGTGGCTGGGAACAATTTAAACAGTGGTACGAACCTAATTTTTAGGTTTTCTTCTTCATTGGCCTTGCTATAGACCTCGGTTGGTCACCGTTGAGGGGCCTGGTAGGAATTTTTCCACTTGGCAAAATTGGAATGGGGCCATTTGGTTTTTGCCTACCTCCTAGCAAACGTCACAACTTTGTAAGATTTTGTGGTTAGGCATTGTTTGACCTTATGATGGGGGAGGTGTGGCCATCACCTGCTCCTCCAAGCTTAAGGGTATTCCGTTAAAGGAATCTGGGGGTGTGGATCTTGTCTGAAGCCCGGGGCGGGGCTAGGGCCATGACATGACCCCCACAGGAACATCTGGGGGAGCTCGAGTTGGTCTGCATCGACGGGGCTCCCCCTTCTGGTGGTTTACCCTTACCAGACTCCCTGCGCAGCGGGCAGGAGTCAGATATAGTCGGGCCCATTCAATGCCTAAGCCAATACTGCTCACAGTCTGCAATCAATAAAGTTGTTTGCCCAGTAACATAAACTTAATATCTGTGTCCTGGTGTCTTATGAGGGGGTGGTTGCTGGGTCTCGACACGCAACGGAGGATTCCATTGCCAAACTAGTCAGATAAGTTTCTTTGTGACCTTAGCTGGCCACTTAAATGCCCCCATCAGCAGCCCCAAAAAGATGAGTCAGGTTGCAAGAGCTTCAGCTAAGAGATGGGACCCTTCAGACTGAATAAAACCACATATCCGGAAGACTGTCTTCATTCCAAGGAAACTGAACCCACGCAAGCGCCAGGAGTCCCTGTGGTCTCTCACCACTCAGAGATTAAGGTGACGTGCAACGCTCTGTTCCTGTACTTTCCTTGGCCTCCCTAGGGGGGATTTCCACCCCAGGCCCAGAGGGGAGGGGGCTTATTTCCCTTGGCATCCTCACATCTTGTTCGTTTTGTAAGCCGCAGGGTCTGGAGCCTGCGCTTTTCATCTGCCTGTCAATCTCTTTGCACACCTGTGACTCTGTAAATACAGCATCCATTATGCATGCAGCAGCAGCAGAAACATGCCAGCGAGATCTAATTAGGCAGCGTGCAGATTATCTGGTGAGTCTTCGCACTCGTACCTTTAGCACCCTCCTGCTCTTCCACAACGTGGGCACTTAGGAACGGCAGTTTTTGGCCATAAATTAAGGCAAGAATGTAATGAGCTGCATTAAGTGGACAGGGGAAAGTTTTGCTGCGTCTCTCCTAACACTAGAACTGAGAGGCATTCCGTGAAGCTGAATGTTGGAAGATTTGGGATGGATAAAAGAAGGCCCTTCTTAATGCATTCCACAGGTAAACCAGGGAACTCCCTGTCACAGGGATGGCCACTAACCTAGACAGCTTTAAAAGAGGATTATTCCATATTTAAAGGGACGCGGGTGGCGCTGTGGGTTAAACCACAGAGCCTAGGACTTGCCGATCAGAAGGTTGGCGGTTCGAATCCCTGTGACAGGGTAAGCTCCTGTTGCTCGGTCCCTGCTCCTGCCAACCTAGCAGTTCAAAAGCATGTCAAAGTGCAAGTAGATAAATAGGTACCACTCCGGTGGGAAGGTAAACAGCGTTTCCATGGGCTGCTCTGGTTCACCAGAAGTGGCTTAGTCATGCTGGCCACATGACCCGGAAGCTGTACACCGGCTCCCTCGGCCAATAAAGCGAGATGAGCGCCGCAACCCCAGAGTTGGCCAGGGGGTCCCTTTACCTTTATTCCATATTTAACTGGAAATGCAAGGGATTTGAAGTCAGAACCTTCTGCATCAAAATAAGGTCCTTGATCAGCAGAGTTGTGGTCCCTCCCCTGTTAGTTGCCTAAATTCTAAAAAAAAATGGTGCAAACCATCGTTTCTCCCTTCTGCAGTCTGGTGATCTGGCGAACTTTCAAAATACGTACTAAATTTGAGTGCTGATGCTGGTGAAATAGGTGGGTGCTTTAGTTGAGATTCCTACATTGCAGGGGGTTGGATTGGATGACCCTTAGGGTCCCTCCCAATTCTATGGAGCACATTGCAATAATTGGCAGGTGCGGAAGGGATCCAGCCCCCCTTTCCTGCATTTATCTCTGTGAAGGTGCGGTTGAGGCCCTGCAGTTGCCAAGGTCCTCTAGCAGGAACGGCTGAGTTCAGGTTGAGCTGCACGTCAAGTCAAAAGCCTGTGCCTGTTTGCGCCGGATCTCCCCTTCTGTTGCAGCCGGGCCCTTTCCTCCCATCGCCTGTCTCTTCAGAGCTCCTCTGGAGTGGAAAGGCATTGAGGTTCCCCAGCTGGAGCAAAGAACCGCAAATTGGCAGCAGCTCCAGCAAAGGATACAGATTTATTAGTTGTGCAGATAAACACGCAGAAATCAGGGCAGAGTCAACACAGCTTTCGTCGAGAGAGAGGTCACGCCTCGCCAGTGTGGAGGAATTTGGTTGCGAGTCCCCAAAAGCACACAGAGAAGGGGTTATTCAGAGGTGATAATCTGCATACCCGGACATCTGTGCAGTTTCATAGGACCGGGTGGTGGTTGGGTTGCAAAGGAGACAGTGGCTCAACTGGCCTATCCCCAAGCAAACCGTCCAGAACCCAAATGACCAGGCTTTAGGTGGGGTTTTTAAGTCCAATGATTGCTTTGCTTGCTTATCCAAGCAGCCTTTTTTTAAAAAAAGTGCTTAAATGTATGTGCTCCCAGGAATCCTGGCTTCCTGGCTCAGCCACAAAATCAGGAATGTGCAGAGCTGCCCTGGGAGAAAGAATTTGCACCATGCAGCGCACCGGTGCAACAGTTCCCAGACACAGGTGGGCAGAACATCTCCTTTGCATGCAGGAGGTCCCAGGTTAATAGCGCTGAGGATGCCCCTTACCTGAGAGCCCTAGAGGCCCACGGCCAGGCGGCGCTGAGCATATGGAGTTAACTGGACCAATGGTCAGACTCTGTATGAGGAGTCTTCCCATTTTTCTGCGGCTTAAACGAAAAGCTGTAGATCAGGGTTAGAACATCTGCTTTGCATGCGGAAGGTCGCTCTCCTAGTGGGGCTGGGAATGAGACCCCCATCTGAAAGCTGGAGGGCCACTTCCAGTCAGCACAGGTGACACTGAGTTAAATGAACCGGTAGTCTGACTTGGTATAAGGCAGCTTGTTCCAGTGGCGTCTGCGACTTACTTGGGAATCACTGTTTATTAAAAAAAAAAAAAGGTAAAGGACCGCTGGGCGGTTAAGTCCAGACAAAGCTGACTATGGGGTTGCGGAGCTCATCTCGATTTCAGGCCGAGGAAGGCGGTGTTTGTCCACAGACAACTTTCCGGGTCATGTGGTCAGCAGGACTAAACTGCTTGTGGCACAATGGGATACCATGACGGAAACCAGAGTGCACGGAAATGCCGTTTACCTTCCAACCTCTTTATCTACTTGCACTGGTGTGCTTTCAAACTGCTAGGTTGGCAGGAGCTGGGACAGAGCAACAGGAGCCCTCCCCGTTGCGCGGATCCGAACTGCTGACCTTCCAATTGGCAAGCCCAAGAGGCTTGGTGGTTTAGACCACAGCGCCACCCGTTTATAGTCACATAGTAGTTTATAGTCAGGTAGTGAATGAGAATGTTTGGCTGCCCCTTCCTCTGGGAGAAAAAACTCAGTTCTGCTATATTATTATTATTATTATTATTATTATTATTATTATACCACTCTTCATCATAAGATCTTGCGGCAGTTCACGTAATAAAATACAGGATAAAAACAAGTAAATAAGTAAAACAAAACAGCAAAATAATACCCCCCCTACAGACACATTTAAAAGGCTGTAGAATATTAATCAGCCCAAGGCCTGCTTGAAGAGGAACTATTTTGCCTGGCACCTAAACATATATATAATGAAGGCGCCAAGCGAGTCTCCTTGGGGAGAGTGTTCCAGAAACAGGGAGCCACTACCGAGAAGGACCGTTCTCATGTTGCTGCCCTCCAGGAGGAGGCACATGAAGAAGAGTTATGCTTCTGCCTCCACAGTTGGAGGCAGTGATGCTTCTGAGTCCCAGTTGCAGGAAACTGCCGGCGAGGAGAGAGTTTTTCTGCTCAAATCCCTCTTGCAGGTTTCCCTTTGGGGCACCTGGTTGGCCACTGCGAAGACAGCATGCTGGACTAGATGGGCCGTCGGCCTGATCCAGCGGCCTCTGCTTATGTTCTTAAGACACACAAAAAATGATCCATTGCATCTTTGAACTTCTCCTGCCCCTCTTGTCAGAGGGGGGAAGTTGATCTTTCCTGGCTGGCCGGCAGCTCGAGCAAAGGAAGCCGCTCAGCTGCCCAGGGTGCTCATTTAGCTAATGTTTTCCATCAGCACCGATGGAGGTTTAATGGGGATTTATTGTCCTTCGGAGTGCATGGTAGTTTGTGCATCTATTCGCCCCGCCGTTCCTGCAGCACCACAGAGGACGTTCCATCATCTCGTACGAAAGAACTCATGACAGCAGAACTAGTATGCGCAGAGTGAGGCGATGGGGTCAGCAGAGTCTCCGCTGGGGCACCCTGGCTTTCAGGCAGGCTCTGGTGTTGTGTTTCCTAGCTGGTAAATATTTCCCCTACTGTTTTTTCAACTCAACTGATGATGCCTCCGAAGGAACGCTTTCCCTCTCTTTCACTGCAGACACAACAGGTCTTGTGGCACCTTCAAGACTCGTGTGCTTCTTGTTGACCTGTGCTGCGGTGTGTGGCCTTCTGTACCCGGAGCGAAAGCTGTCATGTGCGCCGCTGCAGGAGGGGGTCAGCATCGGTCATGAGCAATTTAGCAAGAGTCAGGGCTGTCAGAAAAGGTTTCTCTTAGAGATGACCACACAGTCAATCTGGCAGGTCTGATTTCTGATGTTGACGCTGTTGTTCTGCTGGTGACAAAACACACCTTTGGTCCAAGTATCTTGAGCCACCGTTCCGGGATAATTATCCGTGGCGAGATGTGCAAACTCTTCTGTAGGCCCAACAACAGACCGTATTTTCCAGGGACAGACCCAGATTTACAGAAGCGGTCCCAGTTTCTGATTTGATCCCAGAATATCCCACTTTTCCTTAGGACGTCCCTATTTTCATCAGAGAAATGTTGGAGGGTATGAAGTCATGTAACCCCCAAGCCAAGTAGTTTAGTAACTATACAACCTTTAGAAAATATCTGAAAGCAGACCTTTATAGGGAAGTTTCTTAATGTTTAATGTTTTATTATGATTTTATATATGTTGGTAGCTGACAGGAGTGACTGGGGCAAGCACAGTTAGATGGGCAAGGTATAAATAATAAAATTGTTGTTGTTGAATAGGACACCTTCTTCTTTGGCGATCCCTCATAGCCGAGTAAGATTGCCTTGCATAAACAATGAGTCCGTAAGTGTCTGTGGAGGCCAATTCTGGATCCCCACGTCCTTCCACAGTGGGGTCATTGGTTTCCGGGCGGGAGTTGATCATGGTGTGGATTTGGCAGGCATGCCTTCCCCTTAGCACATTTCTCCCTTGCATCCTGAGTTCAAGTGTCTTCAAAACCCATGACACCTTTGGTAAAGGCTGTTCTCCAATTGGAGCACTTGCAGGCAAATGTTTCCCAATTGTTGGTGTTTATACTGCATTTTTTTTTTATTTACATTGAGAGAATCTTTAAACCTCCTTTGTTGACCACCAGCATTATGCTTTCCATTTTTAAGTTCAGAAGATGATAATCAGGCATCTGTCCAACAAAGTTGATGTTGAAGAATCTTTGCTTCAACACTGGTGAACTTTGCTTCTGCCAGTACACTGATATTAGTTTGCCTGTCTTCCCAAGTGATGTGTAAAAATTGTCAGAGACACCATTGATGGAATCTTTTGAGGAGTTGGAGATGGCATTTATAAGTGGTCCATGTTTCACAAGCATATAGTAAGGTTGGTAGTACAACAGCTTTGTAAACAAGTATTTTGGTTTCCCTGCGAATGTCCCGGTCCTCAAACACTCTGATTTCTTACAGATGTGGAGCAGGTATAAGGTGGCACCTGTAACTAGTGCCAGTTCTGCCGATGGAAGTGACTGAGTGGGAAAGGCAACATAGCAGGTATAAATGAACATCTTCTCTTCTTTGAATCCCAGAATCCCACATTCACTACGCACAGTTGGGGACTGACGTGACGCTACAGTGTGGGTCTGTGGACAGGGATGCTGCGGTCACTTGGACGGCCAACAGCACCGACCTGGATGCATCCCATCTCAACGGCTCCCGTCTCGTCCTCCGGAACGTGGACCTCTCCCACAGCGGACAGTACTCCTGCTACGAGGGCTCCTCTTGGCATCTCAAGTACCGGGTCAACCTCAAAGTAGGAAGTGAGTAAATGGCGCCGGGAAGTTCGTCCTCTTGCTCCTCTCCACACCCCCTTCCCCTTTGCGTTTTGTGCTTATGAAAATGCACCCTTTGGGTTTTATTTATCCTTTTTTCATTCTTTTTGGTGTTTCCACCCTCCCCTTCTCTGAAAGAATATGCTCAGGGTGGCAAATAAATGACAGCAGTGTTTTAAAAAAGCAAGTAATAAACCAATAACACAAGGGGCTGGGGAAACCCTGCCAGATGGGTGAGGAATTAGCATATTAGTATTAGTATTAGTATTACTGTTGTTGTTGTTGTCACAGTGGAACCTCGGCTTACTTGGGTAACGTAAACTTCAGGTTGCGAAAGCGGCAAACCCAGAAGTATTGCTGCTTGTGCATGCGCAGAAGCACTCTGCACACCACGCACATGCGCAGAAGTGGCGCCTCCGGTTGCGGAAATCTCAGGATCCATCCAGAGCTCCAGAATGGATCCCATCCGCAACCAGAGGTACCACTGTATTATTATTATTAAATCAACAATCATGGCAAGTGTTCACATAAATGCAGCGGCAGTCAGCATGGCAGAAGCTGCTTTTTGAAAGTTCACTGGAAGAGGGAATTGCAAATCTGTTGTTGTTGTTGTTTCTCTAGCATATACTGAGTAACATGTGCAAACAAAACCAGATCTGTGCCATGCAATCCAGATTCTAGTTGGGGTGGAGGCGATGAGGGGAAAGAAAGAGTGAGAAGTCTCTCTTGTTTCCTAGACAATTATTATTGTCATATGTTGGGTTACAGATGCTTCAGGTTGCGTGTTTTCGGGTTGCGCACCGCGCCAAACCCGGAAGTACCGGAACAGGTAACTTCCGGGTTTCAGTGCTCGCGCATGCACAAAAATACAAAATCATGCTTTGCACATGCACAGAAGACCAAATCATGACCCGCACATGCACAGGCACTGTGGGTTGTGAATGCTGCAGGTTGCGAACGTGCCTCCCACACAGATCATGTTCGCAACCCAAGTGTCCACTGTACTGGGGGGGTTTTTTTGCAGCAAGCGGGAGGGCACACTCTTTTTGCAGCAAGGGATGGGCAATGGAGTATTTGCTTAGGGGTGCAAATCCTGGAGGAAATGAAATCTCCCATTCCACACTCAGCCTCCTTTTCTACCATGCCCACGGATGAGCTCTTGCACCAGTGTGTACTTCGCCAGCTGCAGAATCTGCATAATAATACTTTGCGTTAGTTGCGATCCTTTAGTTTGGCTCTTATTTTCTTACCTTTACTGGGCAGATGAAGCAGTGCTAGGGGGAGATGGATGGCTAGGTTCCCAAGGACAAGGACAGATACATATCAACAGTCGAAGTTAGCATGGAACTGTTTTACTCTGATCAGATCTGTGTTGCAAACCTTCTGTGTGGATAAGAATTGGAGTGCTTGAAAGGAGACTAAAGGAGAGAGCAGAAATTCTGTTCTGCAGTGACAGTGGGGAAGATATGGAAATAGGGAAAGGGGGGTGGAAGCACAACGCAGCAACTTATCCACTCTGGAATTGGTGCCAGGAGGAGTGATCAAGCTTTAGCTTTGGATAGTATTTATTTCAGTATCTGATCTGCATCCTGGACAGTTGCTAGGCAGCAAGTGCATAGAGCAAGGGTCTCCTCCTGCTGCCCCTATCCTACCGGTGCATAGAATCATAGAATTGTAGAGTTGTAAGGGACCCCCCAGAGGTTCTCTAGTCCAACCCCCTGCAATGCAGGAATCTCAGCTAAAGCATCCAAGACAGACGGCCATCCAACCTCTGCTTAGAAACCTCTGAGGAAGGAGAGACCACAACCTTCCATAGGAAGTCTGTTTCGCTGTCAAACATCCGTCAAAACATTGTTCCTGATGTCAAGTCAGAATCTCTTTTCTTGAAACTTGAAGCCATGGGTTCGAGTCCTGCCCTCAGAGCAGGAGGAAACAAGCTTGTTCCCTCTTCCACGTGGCAGCTCTCGAAATATTTAAAGGTGGCTCTCATATCTCCTCGCAGTCTCCTCTTTTAGTTTTTTGGGGGGAATTATTTTTATTGGTTTTAAAAATGTAAAATTATAACAATCCAAATACATAGCCATATATAGCAGTTACTCATGACTCCCCCCCCCCCCGCTCTGTGGGTCTTATTATCAACATTAAAAACTGCGTATTATCCCATGATATATATTTTATGTCAATCCATATTATCAATGGTATTTGTTACATTACAAGTGGGATTGAAATCCTGATAATGTTTCCATCTGCTTGCAGTGGTCTCCTAAATAAATTATAAATTTTTCCCCTTGTTTTTTTTAAAGTTTTTGTCCTCTTGATTGCCTGTAATTCCTAATAAAAATTCTGGTTTTTTAACAAAGGTTATTTTAAACATTTTTTTCATTTCATTATATATCATCTCCCAGAAAGCTTTTATTACCTACCACGACCGCCACATATGATCAAAGGTACCTTCTTTTTCTTAACATTTCCAGCAAGTATTTGTACTTGTTCTATACATTTTTGCTAGCTTGCTAGGAGTCAAGTACCACTGGTACGTAGATTTTCATATAATTTTCTTTCGGTGTACAACATCCCGTGAATTTCAGGTCTGTTTCCCATAACCTCTCCCAATCTGCCATCTGAATCTTGTGTCCCAAATCCTTTGCCCAGTGTATCATTACCGATTTGACCTGGCACTCCCCGCAATGCGGCTTTTGAGCTTGAGGCGGAGGGTGGTGAGGGGTGGGTGTGGAGAACGAGGACACGATGCTGTGAGTGCGAATCCTGCTGGTTCCCATTAGGGTAGGGTTCACCTGCAGCTCTTCCCAAGGGGGACGGGAGACAGGCGAGCTCCATCTGAAGACTCTCAGCACCAGCTCACAGAAGGGTCTTCAGAACAGCAGCAGAACTCCTGGCGGTTGCCTTGCAATTAAAGATGCATGGCGCTAATCAGGTGAGGCGCTCTCAGGGCAATTAATTTAATTGGCAGGATTTTAATCTAACACTCTCCCGCCCCCGGCGCATGATTAACGGCACAGCACTGCGATGGTCGCTGCCCCTACGCAAAGTAGCTCCAGCATCTTTTGAGAACCAGTGTCTCGAGGGGGCTAGGAAGACAGGAGGCATCTGGCCAATGGTCACCTCTGTCCGAGATGCACTTTGGTTATGTCGCCCTCTGACTCAGTTTCCCGCAAGTTGAATGGGAGTCGGTGTAATCTGACTGGGAGAGCAAAGGCAGCTGGGTGGCAGGACACCTGTTTGGCATGCAGAAAGTCCCAGGTCCAGTCCCCACCATAAGAAAATAAGATTGTGCTGGATCAGCTTGAATAAAATATTGAATAAATATTTGAATAACTTGAATAAAATATTGTGGGGGGGGTGGACAGGTAAGCACCACCCTGCATTGTCAATCACAAGACCCAGCACATGCACCATTTGAATGGCAATGCCCATCAACTTTTTTGGGGGGGGATGTCCCCCTCAAACATTTTATGGGGGGGCTGAAGGGACCTCAGCCCCTAGGAGTTGGCTCCCGTGCTTGTTGTTGTTGATTAGTCGTTTAGTGGCTATGCACTGTAAATTGTTGTTGTTGAGTCGTTTAGTCGTGTCCGTCTCTTCGTGACCCCCTGGACCAGAGCACGCCAGGCACTCCTGTCTTCCACTGCCTCTCACAGTTTGCTCAAACTCATGCTGGTCGCTTTGAGAACATTGTCCCACCATCTTGTCCTCTGTTGTCCCCTTCTCCTTGTGCCCTCCATCCTTCCCAACATCAGGGTCTTTTCCAGGGAGTCTTCTCTTCTCATGAGGTGGCCAAAGTCTTGGAGCCTCAGCTTCAGGATCTGTCCTTCCAGTGAGCATTCAGGGCTGATTTCCTTCAGAATGGATAGGTTTGATCTTCTTGCAGTCCATGGGACTCTCAAGAGTCTCCTCCAGCACCAGAATTCAAAAGCATCCATTCTTCGGTGATCAGCCTTCTTTATGGTCCAGCTCTCACCTCCATACATCACTACTGGGAAAACCATAAATAGTTTGCACCAATAAAACCTGTAAAAGACAGGTCGGAGTCCTGCTTAGTTACTCACGAGCAACCACCACCAGCGCCTGAGAGTTTTAAAAGTGTTGGGACAAATTCATGGAGGAGAGGGCTACCGTCGTTCCTGCGGTGCGGAGTTAAACGATGGAACTCACTGCCACAATGACTTTAAAAGAGTTTCGGACAAATTCATGGAGGAAGAGAGGGCTCTCGAAGGCTCCTGGCCACAATGGCTGTGCTCTGCCTCCACGGTCAAAGGCAGCGATGCTTCTAAATCCCAGTTGTTAGAAACTGCAGGAAAGGAGAGAGAGAAACAAGCAACTGTTTGGCCACTTACGAACTCCCTGGCGCTCCCTCTTCAGAGCCAGTCGCTGCTGGAGGCCACGGCCGTGCTGTTCCCACTTAGGCAGCACTCTCAGAAGAAACACTGCAATTTGAAATGCTGGTTTCAGGGGAAGGAAACACAGGTTTCCTCTCAGTCCTGCCTTGCCACTGCCACCACCGCCCCAGGTTGAAGCCCTGCCGCGAGCTCTTTGGCGGGGAGGTGGGGGCCGGATTTAGCCATCCCGGGCCATGTGTGCGTAATTGCCTGCAGAGCAGGTGGAAGCCAGGATCAATTCCAGAGCTGGGGAAGCTGGCATGGAGCCACCCGCTGCAGCCATGGAGGGGGGGCGGTCCTCTCTATGGGCTCTCCTCTCCACTTCCAGCCTTGCAGGCCCCCCTCCACTTCAATCTGTCACTAAAAAGCTGGCAATGGGAAGGGAAAATGTGTGCAGTTTGACAGAAAATGACATGGAAAAAGCCAAGCAAATCAACAGCAAAACAAACAGACACAGCAGAGCCAGGAAGCGATGGGGGGGGGGGTTAAGCATCAAGGGAGGAGGGGTGGAAAGGCAGATCTATTGCTTGCCTGCGGTTTTGGACAGGCTGTGAGCAATCGTGGGGCCTCCCCGCCTGCCAGCCTCTGATTATCAGGTGATCAGCCCTTAGTTGCTAATAAATATGGATTTCACCCCATGCCATTGGAGCTGGTTCTATCCCTCAGCTGGGCACCAGATGCAGCAGGGAATATGGAGGCTGCTTTCTTCTTCTCCCCTGAGCCAGAAGACTGTATTCCACTTGCATTTCTTTTAAGCAATGGTAAGTTGCTGGAAGAGAAGGCTGTTGATGCCCACTTGTTGTTGTTGAGTCATTTAGTCGTGTCCGACTCTCCGTGACCCCCTGGACCAGAGCACGCCAGGCACCTCTGTCCTCCACTACCTCCTGCAGTTTGGTCAAACTCATGCTGGTCACTTCAAGAACACTATCCAACCATCTTGTCCTCTGTCATCCCCTTCTCCTTGCGCCTTCCATCTTTCCCAACAAGGGTCTTTTCCAGGGAGTCTTCTCTTCTCACGAGGTGGCCAAAGTCTTGGAGCCTCAGCTTCAGGATCTGTCCTTCCAGTGAGCACTCAAGGCTGATTTCCTTCAGAATGGATACGTTTGATCTTCTTGCAGTCCATGGGACTCTCAAGAGTCTCCTCCAGCACCAGAATTCAAAAGCATCCATTCTTCGGAGATCAGCCTTCTTTATGGTCCAGCTCTCACTTCCATACATCACGACTGGGAAAACCATAGCTTGAACTATACAGACCTTTGTTGGCAAGGTGATGTCTCTGCTTTTTAAGATGCTGTCTAGGTTTGTCATTGCTTTTCTCCCAAGGAGCAGGCGTCTTTTAATTTCGTGACTGCTGTCACCATCTGCAGTGATCATGGAGCCCAAGAAAGTAAAATCTCTCACTGCCTCCATTTCTTCCCTTTCTATTTGCCAGGAGGTGATGGGACCAGTGGCCATGATCTTGGTTTTTTTGATGTTGAGCTTCAGACCATATTTTGCGCTCTCCTCTTTCACCTTCATTAAAAGGTTCTTTAATTCCTCCTCACTTTCTGCCATCAAGGTTGTTGATGCCCACTAGCCATGGCTACCCTGCGTTCTGCTTCCTCAATAAGGGCAGCCATATTTCTGAAGGCCAGTTCCTGGAAACCCCAGGAAGGGAGAGTTGCTCTTGTGCTCAGATTCTGCTTGCAGGTATCTCCAAAAAAGGGTATTTGGTTGGCCACTGTGAGCGCAGGATGCTGAACTCAGTGGGCCATTGGCCTGATCCAGCAGATGCTCTCACATTCTGATGGAAACCACAGAAGAGGGTAGGGCTCTTGCTTGCATTTTTCTCATTGGGACATCTGGTTTTCTGCTATGAGAGCAGGATTCTGGACTACATGGGCCCCCTTTGGCCTGATCCTGCAGGCTCTTTTGGTGCTGGTGCTGAGCCTCTTGTGCTATCATCAAGGGGTGTTGTGTTGCAAGGGGCGCTGGACTCAGGAGAGGCTGGTCTCTTCCTGACTGGCAACAATGCAATGCCGTTGGCCACCACAAAATGTTGGCCTCTTGCAACCCCAGAGACCAACGTTCTCCTGTATCTCAGTGGATGATGCATCAAGAGAGAGAGAGAGAACGGATTCACATGCAGCCGCCAGCAGGCACATTGCAAGGCTGCTCCCACAGCTGATGTCCAAATTGTCTCATAGCAAAATGCAGTGCCAAGAGAGAATTGAACAGCCTTTGTGCAAGAAGGAGGCCCCGCTCCATCCATCCATCAGCCATAAATGAATTAATGCTGAGGATGTTCCAAGCCAGGGAGATGATTGCATTTATTGGAAAGCTCCTTGATCAGCATTTTGGAGAAGCCTGACTTCCACCCAGGCGGCTTCTCTTACATGGAGAAGTTTGTGGCCTCGGCAGTGGGCTTCGTGCGCAACCTCCCTTTGGGCATTTTGCCTCCTCTGTACCTTCTCAAGTCATCAGCCAGGGCTGCCCAGGAGAGAGGAATCTGGTCCTGAGCCTGGACTCCCTTGATGATCTGCCTGTTAGGTGGCCCCAGGACAATTGCTGACTTTCCGCTTCTATCTGTAAAATGGGAGTGAGTGGTCTACCCTGCAGGGCCGTTGTCAGGGCAAAATTAAGATTAGATTTGCAGATTAGATGTGCCACAGACGGGGACACATAAGAAGTTGAATTTGTGCACCTGAACTGCAAGGATTGGTGGCAGGAAAGCTCTTCCAAGAGCCAGGAGTGGCCTTTCCCAGACCCTGAATTACCTATGTGGAAAAATTGCGGTGTTTGGGACTTTTTAGTTTAGAGAAAAAGGGGGAGGGGGCATGATAGATGGTTGTAAGATCATGCCTTGGATAGAGAAAGCCTTTTCTCCCTCTCATAGCGATGGAAGAAGCTGGTTGTTGGAAGATTCATGACTGTTAATCTGTGAAACTCACTTCTTCACACTGTTAATCTATGGAACTCACTCCTGCAGGTGGCAGTGAGGGCTGCCAACCTAGGTGGCTTTAAAAGATTAGGCAAATCCATAGAGGAGAGCAGGGCTGGATTAACCATTCAGCAAAATAAGCACATGCTGAGGGCATCAAGGGAAGGGGGTACTGCAGAAATTTCCCATTGCTAGATATTTAACATGAATGTTCACAAATTGCTCAGCTGAGCACTCATTTTCTCAGTTGAGGTATATTAAAAATCCCAACAGAACAACTATGCAGCAAGGCAGGCTAGATAGATGCCTCTCATATCTACTTAGCATAGAAGCAGGTGTGTGATTGTAATAATTAGTTTTGAGGTTCTGATCAAAGGACTTTGCAATTAGAAAAAGTAGGAGAGAAAAAATTCAAATATTAAGTGGAAGTACAGTATACAAAAATCAACATTTTTTTCTCATCTTACTGTAGGTTTTGTTTCATTGCAAAAAAATAATAATTCTATTTTATGTATTGGTTTTTTCCCCCATTTTGAATTAGATATATTGGGGGGGGGGCACCAAAATCTTTTGCCTCTAAAGGTCTTAATTCGGCCCTGGAGGAGACGGTTGTTGATGGTTTCCAGTCAGGATGGCTGCACTCTGCCTCCACAGTCAGAGGTAGCAATGCTTCTGAATCTCAGTAGCTGGAAATGGCAGGAGGGGAGAGTTGCTCTTGTTGCGTGGCGAGTCCCCCCCCCCCCCAGTGGAAATAAAGACACATGACACGATTATTAAGGTTAATGGGCTAAAAAAGGCCACAACTTTCTTGGTTACAGGGGATGAGCGGTATTGGCTTAGGCATTGGTCCTAACCGACTATATCCAACTTCAGCCCGTCCGCTTGAAGTCCGGGAAGGGTTAACCACCAGTAGGGGGAGTCCTGCTGATGCACATCAACTAGGAACCCCCCCCCCCCCCGGTCACTGATAGGGGGCATGCCTTAGGCCCTCACCTCCCCAGGCTTTGGACAGGGCCACGCCCCCCGGGATCCTTTATCAGACTACCCTTCAATATGCGGGGCGGGTGATGGCGCTTCCTCCCCTCTTCCATCTACAGAGCAATACCAATGCCTAACCGCCAATGCCCAGAAAGTTGCGACGATTTGCTACGAGGCAGGCGAAAACCAAGTGGCTGGTGCCAATTTGCCAACTGGAAAAATTCCTACCAGGCCCCTCAATGGCGACCAACCAAGGTCCATAGCAAGGTCAAGGAATGAAAACCTTATAGGGCGGGAGGGTGAGAAGCAGGAACAGCTGGTAGGCGGGAAAAGAGGGAGATCCCCGGCCACGCCTGCCTTAAATAGTGACGCGGCCGGGAATCCCCCCCCAATCGCGGCCGGGAATCCCCCCAATCGCGCGGGGGCTGGGCTGTGACGCATGCAATCCCACCTCCTCCAAAGGGCGGAAGTGGCTTTCTCAAACCCGGCTTGCTGGTTTCCCCTGGGGCATCTGGTGGACCCCACTAAGAACAGGATGCCGTATTAGGTGGCTCGCCAGCCTGATCCAGCAGTCTCTTCTGATGTTCTTACGACATGCTCTGGAGCAGGTCTCAATTTCTCCCTCCTCCTCTGTTCTTTCTGGGGCTTCCCAAGAGTCCGCCTGCAGCATCGCCCGAAGAAGCTTCCTCGGCTCGCTCAGCAAAACATGATAATCCGGGGCAGCCGGTGTCACAAACAATCAAAATATCCTTCTCTCCTCCTTTGTAAACAATTTTCCTGCTATTGGGGCTGAGAGATGGGGCTTGGGGTGGGAGGGAGCCGTGGGGCTACCAGAGGGCATGTAAGCCTGCGAGGAGGAAGGAGGGTTCCCCCCAACTCCCCTGCAATCGCCGACGGATTTAGAAAGCAGAAAACATTACGGGAAAGTCACAAGGCCAGGCCATCTCTCAGAAAATGAAGATGGAGAGCGGACGGGGTAATGGTTTGCAAATACACCGTGGGCTGCAATGAAGACCTCCCCCTTTGCCCGTACGCTTGAAATGTGAAGGCCCCTGCTTTGCTGAGGTTAGCTTTAGGTTAAGTAAGAGAATAGGTTTTTCTGGCAGAGAGATTGGAAGGAGGAAATGGGAAATGTTATCCGGCGAGGGAGAATGGTCTTGTGAGACAGGAAGTTCGGAAAGATGGCCGGCGAGTTCAGAGCCCTGAACCATCCTTTATAAGCAGGGCAGAGGAAGGACGTTGCCTTATCCTGAGGGTTATCCATCCTCACCTTTCCTCCATGCTTCCCAGGCATGGT
Source organism: Podarcis siculus (assembly GCA_034642415.1). Taxonomy (NCBI): domain Eukaryota; kingdom Metazoa; phylum Chordata; class Lepidosauria; order Squamata; family Lacertidae; genus Podarcis; species Podarcis siculus. Next base: position 1,569,315 of record JAXCMG010000039.1, on the reverse strand, counting down.
CCAACTCTGTCTAAGTGCCATTTCAATTTGATTCCCTCCTCCTCTTTCTTTTCCTTTTCTCTTCCTATGATGAGGCTGCATTTTAACTGTTTTAATGTTGTATTTTAATCTTGTTTTTAAGTTGTATTCATTCAACTCATTTTTATTATTGGTTGTTAGCCGCCCTGAGCCCGGCCTTGGCTGGGGAGGGCGGGGTATAAATAAAATTATTATTATTATTTCTCTCCCTCCCTCCCTCTTTCCTTTCAAAAACTGCAATCCACAGGAAACACAAATAGCCATTTGCTCCAATTCAGCTTTAAAGAGTGGATTTTTTGCAAGGAAAGCTGTGGAGAAAAATAGAAGGTGCTCAGACATGGCGTTTTAAAGCACAGAGGTTTTTAAGCAGAGTTTGGATGGCCATCTGTCATGGATGCTTTAGCTGAGATTCCTGTGTTGCAGGGGGTTGGACTAGATGACCCAAGGGTCCCTTTCAACTTGTAAGATTCTGTGAGTCTATGATTCTGTCACCTGGGCCAGGATCAGTGTGGATAAGCCTGCATCAGGCAACACTGGTTCATCATGGGTAGGCAAACTAAGGCCCGAGGGCTGGATCCAGCCCAATCGCCTTCTCAATCCGGCCCGTGGACAGTTCGGGAATCAGTGTGTTTTCACATGAGTAGAATGTGTCCTTTTATTTAAAATGCATCTCTGGGTTATTTGTGGGGCATAGGAATTTGTTCATATTTTTTTCAAAATATAGTCCTGCCCCCCACAAGGTCTGAGGGACAGTGGACTGGCCCCCTGCTGAAAAAGTTTGCTGATCCCTGCTGGTTCATCCAGCTCAGAACTGCTTCTTGAACCTGAGACCTTCTGGACGCAAGACAGATGCTGTACCCCTGAGCTACGGGCCACATGACCCGGAAAGCTGTCTGTGGACAAACGCCGGGTCCTTTGGCCTGAAACGAGATGAGCGCCGCACCCCATAGTCAATTTTGACTGCATTTAACCATCCAGGGGTCCTTTACCTTGACCTTCCTTTGAGACACAAGAACATAAATTAATGCTGTATTGTGTTTTTAATATTTGGTTGGGAGCTGCCCAGAGTGGCTGGGGAAACCCAGCCAGATGGGCGGGGCATAAATAATAAATTATATTATTATTATTATTATTATTATTATTATTATTATTAAAAGTTGGCCTTATGCCAAATCAGACTGCTAGCCCACGTAGCTGAGTATTCTCTACACGGGCTGGCAGAGGCTATCTCCCAGGTTCCACCAAAGGCCCACTCTGTGGCTAGGAGTGCCTTCCACCAGTTTCATCTGGTTGGCCTACGGTGGCCATTCCTGGATGAGGGTGGCCTGACCACTGCAGTCCATGCACTGGCAACCCTGAGGCTGGATTGCTGTAATGCGCTCCTTGTGGGGCGGCCCTTGGGTCTCGCCCGGGAGCAGCAGCTGGTGCAGAATGCTGCAGCCAGATTGCGGGCAGCAGGGCTCCCACTCGCACCTGGGCTTCCACTCACAAGTGCTTCCCAAAAGACCCCTCCAGCATCATGAGATTTTTGAGCCAGAGATGGAAATAGCCAGGCATCGGGTCCACTAGAAAAATGGAAAGGAAAGAAACCCAACAGATCTGCAGCCTCATTCTCTTCACTTATTTCCCTGCAGGGATCTAGTGAAATAGACTTTGGTGAAAGTAAACTCAGTCAAAACTTGGGGTTTTAAAAAGGCATTTCTGCCTGCAACATGTGTGCGGCAGATGCCCCAACATGTAGGGCAGGAGCCGCCGTCCAGGAAGAAGAACCCCTTGCTTTATAGTAAACCCCAGACCCCTTTTATTTTGTTTTTGCAGGGCTGCCATCAGCCTGACGGATGATGCTGCCTTGGCCGTGCAAATGGACAGCGGCCCAGTTTTTCCTCTTGTGTGCTTGTTTATCCTTGTTAACATGACAAAACCAGCGAAATAATTAAAGGATCCAAATGGCTGTGTAAACAACTCCCCCACAGCCTTTTCCCCCAAGAAAGCTGATCGCTGCAGGGACGGCTGAGGCCCTTGCAGGGTGCAGTCCTGGCTGGCTGGCAGCATCTCAGCCTGGCAAAGGTGGTCTCTCCAGAAGGCTCTCCTAGCCAGCGCAGTGGGACAGGTGTCATGCTCCAAATACCTGCATAGGTAGCCATGAGCTGGGACAGGGGCAGGGGAGCGGCAGTCTGCATTGGGGGCCAAGCCGTGGCCTTTCCCTGGGACGGTGCCAGGTTCTCTGGCTTCAGCCAGCACCACCAGGGCTCCCAGCAGCGGCTGGCTGGATCTGCGTCTGTCTCCCGCCTCTGGAAGGGGCTGATGCTTCTGCGGCATCCGATGACAGATCTCTAGCAAAGCTGCCCCTGGGACAATCTCGCTTTAATCCTTCCCAGCCCTAGACGGTCTCCTACCAGCAGAGTTGGGGTTTTTCAGATTTGTGCCAACTTTCTCAGCGTTAATTGGTTTAGCTCTGAATATAAATGAGTTTTTCTTGTGCTGGTTTCTTCTTTTTTTATGCTGAAAGTTGCCTTGTCTCACTTTTGAGAACAGCATCTCATTAATCCATGTACAAATAAATAATCATGGAGATGCCCAACTCAGCTTTGCATTTGCAAAGATTGCATCCTCTGGCATTGAGTTCCACTGGATAGTTGCCTGCCTGGCATATTTCTCTCCCCCCCCCACCCCCGATTTCCAATGAAAGTTGCCCTTTGTTTTGGAAGAGGGAAAAGGCCACTTGCCTTTTGTGTAGGTACTTCTCCTTCTCCCCCTTCTCCTTCCTTCCCTCTCCCTTTGTCTCTGTCTCCTGTTTCTGTTTTGCATGTGTTTAATTTCCATGTTGACCCATTGTTGTTGTTTAGGCGTTTAGTCGTGTCCGACTCTTCGTGACCCCCTGGACCAGAGCACGCCAGACCCTCCTGTCTTCCACGGCCTCCCGCAGTTTGGTCAAACTCATGCTGGTCTCTTCGAGAACACTGTCCAACCACCTCGTCCTCTGTCATCCCCTTCTCCTTGTGCCCTCCATCTTTCCCAACATCAGGGTCTTTTCCAGGGAGTCTTCTCTTCTCATGAGGTGGCCAAAGTCTTGGAGCCTCAGCTTCAGGATCTGTCCTTCCAGTGAGCACTCAGGGCTGATTTCCTTCAGAATGGATAGGTTTGATCTTCTTGCAGTCCATGGGACTCTCCAGAGTCTCCTCCAGCACCAGAATTCAAAAGCATCAATTCTTTGGCGATCAGCCTTCTTTATGGTCCAGCTCTCAATTCCATATATCACTACTGGGAAAACCATAGCTTTAACTATACAGGCCTTATGTTGACCTAGTCAAGTCAATTCCTGTTTCTTGGGATGATGAGGATGATGGTGGTGATTTATTGAATTTCTATACTGCCCTATACCCTCAAGTATAGGGCACCTGATCACCCCAGAGATGGGCAGTCTGAGTTCTTCTAGTTGGGCGTTGGGAGTTTTGTCAAGAGAAACAGTTGAAGAGGAAACCCAGCTCAGCTCCAGCACAGTTTAGCCTTCAGCAGTGAGGATGGTTTTAATGCCATTAGTTAGGCGTTTGGAAACTCAATCTAAACTCATGCACTCAAGTGAGCCACCTGGCTTTGAGAGACTGCTTCAGTCTTTATGCACCCAAGAGATAGATTTCTCCTGCAAGGTCCAAAGATCTCAAAAGCCCACTCAGAGCAGGGCCTTTGTTGTGATTGCCCCGATTCTGTGGAGCGTTCCTCCTGAAATTTGCCCACTGTCTGTGCTTTCCAGAAACAACTGAAGACATGTTTGTTCCAATAGCCTTTTCCAGCTGGACCAATGGGACTTTTAGCCTGCTGTTCATGCGTGTGTTTTCAACTATTTCAGAAGGTGATTAATAAATTGGCAATAATAACAGACAGACTTGTGACATCAGGGAGGGGAGGACAGTTGGAGTGGGGCCGGCTTGCCGATGATCTTGCTGTCAGGGGACCCCCAATTGGCTGTGTAGTGTACCAGCTGGTGGCTCGCAAGTCTCAGCCCAGATGTGACTGACAATCACGAAACCTGTTGCAGACGAGATCCATGATCTCTTGTGGTGCCTGTTGCTGCATTGGTTGTGTGACTAGGGGACTCTGGCCACTATGAAAGCTGGCCTGAGGGACTGTGCAAAAAGGTGCAGCTGGGGCTGTTGGGAGCTGTGGACTAAAGCTTCTGAAGGTCCTCAGGTCTACAAAGGCTGCTGTGAGGAATCTTCAGAGCTCTTCTCCACCATTGCTAGAGGCTTATATGGCAGAAGGCAAAGGAGGAAGTTGAAGAACTGCTGTTGCAGCCATCCATCTGTCTTGAGAGACAGTGGAGTGCTCCACAGGCAATCTCCCTATCTTTGTGGGGGTTCTTCCAACCCCCGGATAATAATGTATGTAAAAACTTTTTTAAAAAAAACTAAGAGAGACAGTGGGATGCGGGTGGCGCTGTGGGTTAAACCACAGAGCCTAGGACTTGCCGATCAGAAGGTCAGCAGTTCGAATCCCCGCGACAGGGTGAGCTCCCGTTGCTCGGTCCCTGCTCCTGCCAACCTAGCAGTTCGAAAGCACGTCAAAGTGAAAGTAGATAAATAGGTACCACTCCGGTGGGAAGGTAAGCGTCATTTCCGTGTGCTGCTCTGGTTCGCCAGAAGCGGCTTAGTCATGCTGGCCACAAGACCCGGCAGCTGTACACCAGCTCCCTCGGCCAGTAAAGTGAGATGAGCGCTGCAACCCCAGAGTCGTCCATGACTGGACCTAATGGTCAGGGGTCCCTTTACCTTTTCCTTTAAGAGAGAGAGTGGAGTGCTCCTCTTGGGGTGAAGCCAAACCTCTGTGTTAGCAGCACCAACGTGACCTCCCTGGGTGCAAGCCTGGGCAGTGCGTCTGGAGGTCCTGGGCTGCCCAGAAGACAAAACCACCACACTCAGCCTTGCTGATGTGGTCCAAAGGAAAGCACAGCAGGACGTTTGACACCAGATTTGCATAGGGTTTACTCCTCAGCTCCTGAGAGAAAGCGCATTTGTTTCAGCTTTCTTTCTCCCTGGGCGGCTCCGTGCCCGTGCCCCGAGGGGGCCTGGCGCTTTTCTGCAATAGCATCTCCTTCCCCTCCCGGAGCTGTCAGCCCGAGTCACGGAGGCGGGCGCGGGACAATTCCCAGCCGCTCTGGCTCCCGGCACTTTAATGCTGTTTAAACAATTACGCACTTGATAAATTTTGACAAGACGAGATAGAAATAGCCCGGGAGAGTGGAACCGAGTGGAAAGGCTCTAAACACATGCCCCTCTTCTCTCGCCCGGCTCCCTTGGGGGACTGAGCATCGCCTGCCAAAGAAACAAGGCAGCCCTGCGCAGAGGTGGCGGCGAGGGAGAGTCATGCGGTCGGCAGGGAGAAAGGCAGCGGAGGCAGGAATTAATCCCTTCCTCAAAGGGTTTGTGATGTGATCCCGGCAGGGTCAGGCTGCTGCGGCGGCGGCGGCTCATGCGCTTTTCCACCGAAGTCCATCTCTTGGTGGCTCAGCAGGAGAAAGGAAATCTGCCACCGCCCTGGCAGGAGAGCCACTGGACCGCAGGACCTCGGAGTCCCAGGGCGCCAGAGTCCTGCAGTTGGTGCAGAAAGTTGGCCTGGGTGGTTTGCTGCAAGCAACCGCCTGCAGTGTAGCACATGGAACTGCCACTGTGGGGGGGAAGCATAAGATTATCAAAGCAACTACTCTATTCCGAACTTGAAAATGGAAAGCGTGATGCTGGTGGTCAACAAAAGAGGTTTAAAGACTGCCTCAAGGCAAATCTTTTTAAAAAGTAGTATAAACACCAACAATTGGGAAACGCTTGCCTGCGAGTGCTCCAGTTGGATAACAGCCTTTACCAAAGGTGACGTGGGCTTTGAAGACACTCGAACTCAGGACGCAAGGGAGAAACATGCTAAGAGGAAGGCAAGCTTCACAAATCCACACTGTGATCAACTCCCACCCGGAAACCAATGTCCCCACTGTAGAAGGATGTGTGGATCCAGAATTGGCCTCCACAGTCACACACTCATTGAGATCCAGCGCCGAGGGCCTTCTAGCAGTTCCCTCATTGCAAGAAGTGAGGTTACAGGGAACCAGACAGAGGGCCTTCTGGGTAGTGGCGTCCGCCCTGTGGAACGCCCTCCCACTAGATGTCAAGGAAATAAGCAGCTGTCTTATCTTTAAAAGACATCTGAAGGCAGCCCTGTTTAGGGAAGTTTTTAATATTTAATGCTGTATTGTTTTTAACACTTGATTGAGAGCCGCCCAGAGTGGCTGGGGAAACTCAGCCAGATGGGCAGGGTATAAATAAATTATTATTATTATTATTATTATTATTATTATTATTATTATTATATTGTTCAAACTGTGTTTATGGAAGACAATCTTACTCAGCTACGGGTGATCGCCAAAGAAGAAGACCTGCGATTGGCCAGGTTGGCCCCCACCCATGACACAGGCCCACTGGGGATGCAAAAATGTCAGCTCCCTCTTCTGGCTCCGAGTGGCTAGGAGCCCACCCGCCCATCTGTGCCCTCCCTGGGCAGCTGCTCTGGGTGGCTGGGTGAGACACACAGACTCCTTTGGGCGCCAAAGAGGAAACCCCTGGCAGAGTGCGAAAGGCGACAAAAAGCAAACTTTTCCTTGCCCTGGGCACAAGGGATGGGGGTGTGGTGGGGGACACCAATAAGTCTCCTTACAAGGGAGCCTCGGCACGCCTCTCATTTCAGGGAGTTGGATTAGACAACCTTGCTCTGCTATTCTGTGCTTCTTTGAAATGCATGCAAATCTTCAGATAAAATTCCGCAAACTGATTTGGAAGCGGAGAGAACAGAACGTAATCCGGGGGGGGGGGGGAATGAGAAACAGAAATAGGCAGATTTGTCTTTGCCTGGGACCAGGATTCCTAAAGGATAATCTTCTTTTTTCCCCATGCAAACCTAAGGAGTTGTTCATGGGGCCCAGACTCCTGTTGCTTTGTTTTGGTCCCTGGAGTTCTGTCCATCCTAGGAAGTCATATGGGCACCCAGTTTTGTTGAAGGCGCCCCCTTAAGGAGAGGGACGCTTTGGAGGTGCCCTTGTGTGGGGGGGATGTAAGGACCCCTCCCTCCCCGCTCTTTAAAGTAAGCCACAAAGTTTTGGCCTGGCAAATGCATCTCTGAGGCTGCAAGACGTTAGGAGATCTGTAGCCAAAGTGTTCCTTGAAAAGAGGATGGTAATGACTTGTTTGACCTCCATCTGCAATTGGAAACAGAAGACAGGCCCGGTGGGTGAGTGAGGGATGCGGTCTGTGAATTGATGCTCTGGATTAGGCAAAGTGGTCTAAACATCCCATATGGACGCTGTTAGCCAGCTTCAAGGCAGGGCCTGTTACTGTTTATCTTGAAAGCCTTTTGCATTTAACCAGAAAATAAACTACCTTTCATCTCTAATTCCGTGGCCGCGCTGAATTTTTCTTTCTCTCCCTTTGATGGTTTTTACATTCACACCTTTCGGGTGAGCCGGGATGGATTTCCACAACGGAGACTAATGTGGGGTTTGCAGACAGAAGTTGCCAAATAACTCGGTCAGGTCGCTGGTTTCTCCTCTTACTCCTTCACTGCCTTCTGTTTTTATTCTTCATCTTTGTTTTTTGCATTTCTTACCCACCCCTTCCCTAGGCGATCGCAGGTTGAGATGTGGCATATAAAAACACAATTAAAACAGTAAAAACAAAACAAAAATACCCAGCCCAAAATCAATCACCCATACACAACACAAATAAAGGGAAGACCCCAAATCTATTTCTGCATTGCAGGGGGTTGGATGAGATGATCCTTTGTGTCCCTTCCAACTCTCCCACTTCTATGATTCCGTGAATTCTTCGCTTTTCAAAGGCCAGGGTAAAGAGGTGCAACTTGGCCCCAGTGTTTTCTTCAGATGTGTTCCAAGCTCTGAGATCTTCCATTCACCCTCTGAGCCTTTGTTCACAGTAGAGTCCAAAGACTTGAACTCGGGACCCCTCTGCGTGCAAAATATTTCCTCTTTCATTGAGCTTGTGTGAGCCTGTTTGAGAATGGGGAAGGAAAACTTCTGGGTGTTGTGAAACGAAGCGACTGTTCTCATCGTCAAGGAACAGGGCAGGGTTGGGCCAGCCAGGAGTTTTGCACCAACATTGAGGTTTAATGATTGGAGCAAGACGACTACTTGCTATAAAGTGAGGGCCCATTCAGACTTCCCTCTGGGCTGCAATTCTAGGCACTTTGAAGTTTTGTGTCCAAGCCTTTTTGTGTGTGTCGCTGCTGAATTGGAGCAAACAGCAATCAGTGCAGAACCCGCTTGCAATTTGCTCTGATTCAGTGTTAAAAAGTTGCTTTTCCTGGGAAAAGTGATGGGGGGCAGGAAACGTGTTTGGACACGGAGTCTTGAAAAGCAGAACTGCACCTAAAAAGTGTGGGGCAAAAGGTAAGTATGGCTGACCCCTGTGTGAGTGTGTGTGAGAGAGACAGAGGTGTTGCTGTTGTTGTTTAGTTGTGTCCGCCTCTTCGTGACCCCCTGGACCAGAGCACGCCAGGCACTCCTGTCTTCCACTGCCTCCCGCAGTTTGGTCAAACTCATGCTGGTAGCTTCGAGAACACTGTCCAACCATCTCGTCCTCTGTCGTCCCCTTCTCCTTGTGCCCTCCATCTTTCCCAACATCAGGGTCTTTTCCAGGGAGTCTTCTCTTCTCATGAGGTGGCCAAAGTCTTGGAGCCTCAGCTTCAGGATCTGTCCTTCCAGTGAGCACTCAGGGCTGAATTCCTTCAGAATGGATCGGTTTGATCTTCTTGCAGTCCATGAGACTCTCCAGAGTCTCCTCTGGCACCATAATTCAAAGGTGTTATTCATCTTTAAAAAAATAAAAAAATAAGTATCCCCACTCCTTTAGACTAAAAATATGCACATCATTTCAAAATATATTAGAAGAGTAGGCTTCTGCATAAAATGGTTTTCCTAGCTAAAAGCAGCAATTAAATGTTTCTTAAATGCATCGCAGCATCAGGAAGGCAGATAAAAGCATAAACAGATCACACTGGTCTCCTTGTGGAATGCTGCACTGATCTGGGAGTCCTGTTTCTCCTTCCATGGGTGCAGAAACGCCTTCTGCCAAACTCTGTCTGATTTCCTTCCCAAGCAGAGGAAGAGGAGTGAGAGGTGCAAAATTGTCCGCAAGCCAGCTTTGCCCGGGGGTTCAGAAATAGGCCTGCACACTCAAATGTCTGCGGTGCTGAAAGCACATTCTGATGCACCTCCAAAAGCAAGGATGTTAGAGATACTCCACAAAGATTTTCTTTAGATATCTGAAAGCTTAGGGAGAGCAGGCAAGTGCAAGGAGGCTGCGCTTTGTACATCCCCCTTGGCAGTGTTCAAACCTCCACTAAACCATAGAGCAGGCAGGATGTGAGCAAGGACTTCCTTCTCCCCTTTTCCTTCTGCAGAATTTCCCTGTTGTGGTCGCCATGAAGGTCTGTGTCAGATGAGACCCACAATGTAGGCTTTGTATTGTTATAGAAAAAACTCTCTTTCCCTTACAGGGTATTCCAGAGCCGATAGAGAGTCCTTAAGTGGGTTCCATAGGCCAACCAGAGTATATTGAGAAGCAAAGCAGCAAGTAAGCCTGATCTTTATTAACTGTTGCAACAGGGTCCCCAGCTCACCACATGCAAGAGAGAATTCAGAACAATGGTGCACAAGCCCATATCCTCAAGAAAGCTTTGGGGAAAGGCACATAACCTCATAGGATTTGGAGAACATCTCCTGCTGGACCCATCTAGTCCAGCATCCTGTTGCGTGGCGAGTTCCCGCCCCCTCCCTCCCCCCGTCATGTGGCCAGCATGACTAAGCCGCTTCTGGCGATCCACAGCAGTGCACGAAAACGCTGTTTACCTTCCCGCCAGAGCGGTACCTATTTATCTACTTGCACTTTTGATGTGCTTTCGAACTGCTAGGTGGGCAGGAGCAGGGATCGAGCACCGGGAGCTCACCCCGTCGCAGGGATTCAAACCGCCGACCTTCTGATTGGCAAGCCCTAGGCTCTGTGGTTTAACCCACAGCACCACCCGCGTCCCCTTTCAGCAGCCCTAACGGGTTTTAAAGCTTTATCTTAAATGCCCTTGTGGGATATATTCTTGGAATGAAACCTTCCTGCAGTTTCCGTTCTGAGAAAGAGGACCATTCCTCTTCTCCAAAGGCCACCGCCTTGTGGATGCTCCCGGGAGAGTAAGACCCGTTCTGTTCTGAGCTCCTGGGAGGTTTGATTTGAGCTCCCTGAAAGTGACTGGTTTGCTTGAGAGACATGTGCCTCTGAGCATAAGCAGAGTGTATTTCCCCTCATTCCCCTCCTCTTTTTTTTTTGAAGGATGGGCCTTCAATCCTAAACTCCCTATTTCCACCTGCCCCGTTCTCCCTTCTGCTCCAGCTCTTTTTTTAATCTCTTCTCGCCCCCCCCCTCGCCTTTCTGTGTCCTACTTCAAACTGCTCCAAGCTGCTGCGAACTCCAAGGAGGTCCGGCTGGGGAGCTGGACAGAAGCCCAGAGGCTGTTCTGCACTCTGCACTGCTAATGCGATTAGAGGAGGGAGGCGAAAGCCCATGGGGGGGAGGCGCATCTGAGGCAGCCACATGGGGGGGTCACTTGCTGCAGGGAAAAACATCTGGCTGGGCCTGGACAGGCTGTTGAGGGGGGAAGCAGCAAAGCCCCCTCCTGCGTTCACTATCATTGGGGGGGGCGCACCTGCAAGAGTTGGCTTGTGTATGGGGGGGCGGCGGACCGGGACACAAAAGCATTTCCAGCAAGTTATTTGTCACTTCTTTGCTTTCTTGACGATTCTCAGAAAGGCATAAAAAAAGCACAATTATATTATTTTGTACGGCCAAAAGGAAAACAAAACCGCCGTGCCCACTGTAAACTTCCCAATGTGAAACAACGGCCAAAAAGCTTGCAGCCAAAAGATGCTAGCGTGCATTTCGGGATGTGAAGCTCAGCCCCCGCAGATACACCCCCCTCCCCAAAAAAATGCTGTCTCTCTTGGGCCACAGCCCTGCTTCCTTCCCCCCCCTCCCTTTCTGCCAGCAGCATCCAGCCCTCAGGCTGTTCTGATTTCACCTTTCCTGCAACCTTTTCCGTTCTGTTTTGAGGTTCTGTGGCTGGTCCTTTCCCCTCAACACTCAGAATGTTTTTGAAGCTCCCATGGCGTCCCAGTCCAAGTGAGATTTGCCAGAAATCGTGGCTGGGTGAGGGGGGGGTCTTGCAGGCAGCAGAGGACAAGCATAGAGAGAAAAGCAAGAATGGCGCAGCATGAAGATCTATTTTGTTTATATATATATATATATACATTTTTATTGGTTTTTTTAACATATCATTTCCAACAGTCATATAACATAGCTTCTTATCTTATACAATATTTTATACTTCCATCAACACCTCTGATGATTTTTCGTTCTTTATCACTTATTCTGCATTTCTTAATTTCTCTATTACTCTTAATTATCATTGACTAACAACTCTCCTCATAGTCTTTCTTGCAATATTTCAAACAGTCCTCCTTACAGAACTTCTTGCAGTCCCACTAGCATAATCTGTTCTTTACAATGACTTTTCAAATAGTTCCTATATTTACTCCAGTCTTCTAAGAACCTCTGGTCCCACACGTTTCATAATCCTTCCTGTTAATTTATCTAATTCTGCATAGTCCATCAGTTTCACCTCCCATTCTTTTTTCACCGGTAATTCTTCTTGCTTCCATTTTGCCAAGCATGAAGATCTATTTTGCTCCAGACCCGACCAAAAGTCAGAGCTCATCGACAGTGGAATGGATGATTTGGGAGGTGGCACAAACTCATTCATTGGAGAGGTTGTGTGGTCATCTGTCCAGGATGCTTACCTTCGATTCCTGCATTGCATGGGGTTGGACTAGATGACCGCTGGATGCCCCGTCCAACTCTAAAACCCTACAATCCCGTGATTCTATGAGATGAGTGCTTTCCTTCTTTCCTGCCTCTCGCTCTTTCGCACACAGTCCCTTTTCCCTCCGGCACCTGTAGGGAGAACCTTCGTTTTAACAGCAGCTCTCCAAAGCTTTGATGCACCCTTTGTTGCTTGGGCTGGGGACCTGGCTGTGAGCCAGGCTGGGCAAAGAAAGAGGGGGTGTTCTGAGGCTGGAAGGGGGGCCGGGTGGGTTTTACATATTCATTTGAATTTACCCACCGAATTTTTGGCTGCGAGCCTCCGGCGATTATTTAATCCCGCTCTGTCAGTGCAAATGGCACGTTGCAGGAGATAGCATAAGCAAAAGACAGATCTCTGCCTCCAGCTCCCAGGCTAAATTTAGATGGTTTGGGAGAGGGTGGGAGACGACAACAGCAGGAGGGGGGAGAGAGGCAGGCAGAGGACCAGGATGTGAGCAGAGGCAGTTGCCCACATTTTGAGGCAGCCTGGGGGTCTTCTGGGCTCCAGATCAGTTCCCAAGGTACAACAAAGTGGTTTTTTAAAGGAAGGCATAAGCAAGCGACAGGGATGCGGGTGGCGCTGTGGTCTAAACCACAGAGCCTAGGGCTTGCTGATCAGAAGGTCAGCGGTTCAAATCCCTGTGATGGGGTGAGCTCCCGTTGTTCGGTCCCTGCTTCTGCCAACCTAGCAGTTTGAAAGCACATCAAAGTGCAAGTAGATAAATAGGTACCACTCCGGTGGGAAGGTAAACGGTGTTTCCGTGCGCTGGTCTGGTTCGCCAGAAGCGGCTTAGTCATGCTGGCCACATGACCCGAAAGCTGTATGCCGGCTCCCTCGGGAAGTAAAGCAAGATGAGCGCCGCAACCCCAGAGTCGGCCACAACTGCACCTAATGGTCAGGGGGGGTCTCTTTACCTTTACTTTATAAGCAAGGAAGACCAAGAGGCCACGAGGGAGAATCAGGTAGCAGAGCATAAGAAGTTTCCTGCAGGATCAGGCCCATGGCCCATCTAGTCCAGCATCCTGTCCTTGTTCATTCATTCATTTTAGTTGTTTGCTACATTTATTGACCACCATTTTCTTCAAAGGAGCGCAAGTTGCTGTACATGGCTCTCCATCTCCCCATTCCATCTTCACAACAGCCCTGTGAGGTAGGTTTGGTAACAAGATGTTGACCAACCCTAGGTCACCCAGTGAGCTTCATGGCTGAGTGGGGGATTCGAACCCGGCTCATAGTTCAACGCACTGACCAACCAGATGGGAGGCCTGCAAGCAGTGTGCGCGCACCAGAACCCTTTGTGCTCCTGTGGTTTCCATCAACTGGTAGTTTCAGAAGCATCAATCATCCTGGCTAGAAGCCATCGAAAGCCCCATGAAGTTGTCTAATATTCTCCTTTAAAAATGTTTGGACAGCTGCCTCCTGTGGGAATGAGTTCCATAGTTTAGCTGTTTGAAGAAGGACTTTACTTTATCTCTTGAAGCCTCCAAGATTTGGCCTCATTGGAGCCCACAACCTCCCAAGAGAGTCTGTTCCACAGTCAGACAGCTCTCACTGTCAGAATTTTTCCCCTGGTGTTCAGTCAGACGCTCTTGAAGTTCTGGGTTCGAGTCCTCCCCTCCAGAGCAGGAGAAAACTAGGGTGCTCCCTCTTCCCTGTGACAGCCCTTGAGAGATTTCAAGATGGCCACTAGATCTCCTCTTCTCCAGGCTGAACATACCCAGCTCCTTCAACCGCTCCTCATCAGGCTTGGCTTCCAGACCTTGATCATCACCTTCCTGCTCAGTTCTGTCTATACTGTCCAGGGTTTCAGAGGGAGGGTTTCTTCTAAGCCACATGGGATGATGGGACAGTCCTGTCCTTGGCTGCCGTCCTGGGCGAGAAAGACGCTGGAATCCAAGACACTGGAATCCAGCAAAAGCACCAGGAGGATGCCAGCGCCACATTCCGCACATCAAAGGGAGTGTCTGGCGTGTGAGATTCCTTTGCCGCTGGTGTGGCCTTTGAGGATCTGCCAGTGGGATGCAAAGGGGTGTCTTGGCGGTCAGGAATGTTCCGCAGTTTGCAGAGGACAGAGTTCGAGGGGGAGAAGCTCTTCCCCCGCCGCTGAGCGCCTGTAAACAATTCCTGTTGTTGTTTTCCCCGAATGCAATTTGCTGCATCATCCTCAGGGAACCTGATTCCACTTCTTCTTAAGAAATTAGCTGTCCCAGGCTGAGCGCCAGGGGCTGGCGGACCTCCTAGCTGGGCCGATTCCCCCCTCATCAGGCGACCTCCGGGGATGTTCGTATTCTCATCCCAGCCTCTCCCGTTACTGCCTGGATGGGGCTTGTTTAACCAAAGGCGGGTTGCGAAGCCCTTGGCAGCTGATGGGCAGCGGTGGTGGTGGAGTTTAGGCTGGGTTGATCACCCCACATAACCTCTCTTCTCCCTCCCTCCCTCCCCAGCCCATCCATTTCCCAGAAACTTGTGATGGGAAGGGTGAGCAGCAAGCTAGATACTGCCTTCAGGAGAGGAGAGGGACGCAGGAGACCTTCGGTGGCTTTAGAGATTACAGGGCAATCGGTTGTGGGGTGCAGGGGGCAGGGAGGAATAGGGGCAGGGACCCATAAGTTGGCAGGCAGCTGGCCATATGGGAAGGTCATTGGCAGCCGACCCTCGCCATGGGGACTCTCTCCACAGCATCACAGCAATGAAGAACTGGAGAAGAGGCTGCTGGATCAGGCCAGTGGCCCATATAGTCCCACATCCAGTTCTCAAAGTGGCCTCTGCTGTAAACAAAATCTTTTCCCCTTGTGGGGTATCCAAGAGCCCATATAGAGTCCTTACGTAGGTTCCCTATTGCTAGGAGAAAATAACAGAGGCCAAGCAGAGAATATTGAGAAGCAAAGCGGCTAGTAAGCCTGATCTTTATTGATCTGTTGCAACAGGGTCCTCACTCACCACACGCAGGAGGGAGGAGGAACCCAGAACAATGGCGCACAAGGCCTTATATAGACATTTTAAATTCCCTGCCCAGGAGTTCAAGACCACCCCTCCATACATCATACATACATCACAGAAGGGGTGTAACCTAAGACCACCCCCCAGATACATCATACCTACATCACAGAAAAGGCGGTCTACAGCAGAAATCTGAGTGCTTTGTTTACCTCCCGTCTGCCAGGTTACCTGTTTAATGGTCACTTGATTGGATTGCCTGGGGAGCCTGGCCAGTCTTTTTTTTTTTTTAATAAATATTTTATTGAAGTTTTTACGTTACAATATAATAAACAAACAGAATTATATCAAAACATAACATATTTTCTTATCTTCTTATGACCTCCTCACATCTCCCTCACATCTCAGTCTTTTGTAATGATAGATACTTACTTCCTGAGCCAGGTCACAGGCTCACACCCTATTCATATCTTAAATGTGCCCTTAAGACAGGATTTGTGAAGGAAAAGACAATGGGGAGGCTTTTCCATTTTCCTTTGACCCTGCAGAGAAAACATTTGCTCAGTTTGGGAATCAAAATGGTTTCAGGTCGGTCATCCTGTGCTGATCTATGTACATGCTTGGTTGGTACACTTATGAACATTTAACATATATCTAATACCTCAAAATTCCTATCACACCAAGCAGATGCCCCAATGGGGAACCCAAAAGCAAGACCCAAGAGCAAGGCCCCTCTCCCATCCTATCCTACAGAGCAGAGCCGTCCTATTTGGTAGCCATCCATAGCTCTCTCCTCCGCCATGCATTTGTCTAATCCTCTTTCAAAGTCATCCAAGTTGGTGGTCCTCACTGCCTCCTGTGGCAGGGAGTTCCACTGTCTAGCTATGGTGCTGTTTGAAGGACTTTTATTTAATCTGTCCTTTTTCCTGCATTGTGGGGGGGTTGGACTGGATGACCCTCGTGGTCCCAACACTGCCATTCCATGACTCCAACATGCTCTGGTATTGAGTGGGTTACAGCAAGGAGAAATAGTTGCCAAGGCAGGTGGCCACACAAGAGGTCCTTTGCAGCCAAACCTCACCATGCAGACTTTCCTGAGCCTCGAAGCAATAGATGAGAAGGTTGGTGTGCAGGCAAAAAGGGCATTTCCGGTTCCTCAGGTGGTTGGCAAGAGAATAAAGAGGCCCCCCCT
>JAXCMG010000039.1:1438880-1553107 GCA_034642415.1 Podarcis siculus | reverse complement strand
AGCCGCCCAGAGTGGCTGGGGAAACTCAGCCAGATGGGCGGGGTATAAATAATAAATATTATTATTATTATTATTATCATCATCATCCCTGGCCATCCCTGCTCCTATGACCTAAAGGTTGAAAGGGCCCCATAGTGTTCCTTGAACAACATAATGCAATAAAGGATTGTAACAAAGGCAGAGGAGGCAATGATTTTGAACAGCCCCATTTGTGTTGTGGATGAACACACCACACACACACACACACACCCGGAAGCGCAGGGTCTTCAGTCATGAGAGCATCATGCCTGGTTGAAAGCTAACTACTTGGAAGCCCCTTTAAGCAAACATTGCCTGCAGTCAACAGAAAGCTCAGCTGGAGAGAGCAGAGCTGAGCTGGGAAAGGCAGGCAAAGTTATCTTCCGCAATCGACCAGGAGTTGCCTGGTGAGTTCAATGGCCAGCGTGGCCCCCACCACCCCAGCTGCATTTCCACATGAGCTGAAAACTGCCCTCAGCACCTGATTTTCTTGAAATTGCAATTCTAGGCAGGGGGGAAATTCATGGAGACTCGAAAGGCAAACTACAGCTGCCTTTAGCCATCGCTGATGCATTCCCCACGTCCAGATTTAAATGGATGTCAGATATTACTCGATTGCTAGCAGTTTGGCGGGGGGCGGAGGAAGCAAAGGGCTTCGGAGAGATCCAGGCCTTCTCATCAGTAGTGCCTTCCAGCACTGAGCGTTGGATGTCAAAGACCCACACAACACATTTAGCGCAGCGCTGCAGATTCCAGAATGAGCAGCCCACCTCCTTCCCAAGAATGCACCGTTCTTGGGCAATTGGCATGAACAATGCTTTATGAATTTGAAATTCAAAGGAAGACAGGAGGGGGGTTAAAAAATAACACAAGAAGAGTTTGCTGGATCAGACCAATGGCCCATCTAGTCCAGTCTCCCAGAATCCTAGAAGGGACCCCAAGTATCATCGTTCAACCCCCAGCAGTGCAGGAATCTCAGCTAAGGGATCCTGTTTTCACTTTAACCAGAGATGCCTTTGGGAAACCGACAAGCAAGATTTGAGCACAAGAGCAACTCTCCCCTCCTGTAGCTTCCAGCAATTGATTTTCAGAAGCACTGCTGCCTCCAACTTTGGAAGCAAAGAGTCCTCCTGGCTAGTATCCATCGATAGCCCTCTCCCTCTCCACGAATTTGTTTAATCCTCTTTTCTTTTTTCATTTAATCATAAATAAATAAGAATAAAAATATGCACCCCACCCCTGAGACCATCCCAGTGTAACTATCCAACTTCCCAAAATGTCAACACCTCTTTTTTAAAAAACAACAACAAGAGGATAAGCAATAAGAGGATTGGACCCCTTTCGGAACTTGAAATATGGGTACCCCCAACAAAATTTAAAATTAGGCTATGTAATTCGGAATTTATGTGATTTGCTTTGATATGATTGGTCTGTTAATAAAAATTATTTTTTTAAAAAAATGTCAACACCTCTTGCAGTGGTTTGACCCCTTTCTGTTTTGGAGGTCCCAAGTCGCAAGGGGGTTAGATTGGTCTCAACTAGGGCCAGGGCCTTTTCAGTACTGGCTCCGACTTGGTGGAATGCTCTGTCACAAGAGACCAGGGCCCTGCGGGACTTGACATCTTTCCGCAGGGCCTGCAAGACAGAGCTGTTCCACCAGGCCTTTGCTTTGGACTCAGTCTGACCCTTATGTTTCCCTCCCCTTATGGTTTTGATCTATGGGCTACTTTTAAAATGAGGCTCCCAGTGGGAGACCTGAGCATGTGGAGCAAGGATATTTTTGCCACCCAGCAGGAAAGGTGGGGGCTTCACCTTAGGCCAAAGTCATAGTGCAAAGGTTGCGGGGGGGGAGAGAGATGCAAGGGGGAACTGTCCATGTGTTGCCAACTCAGCGCTAGCTGGGGGGCGGGGGATGTTGGTTTGGGGCTGCAGAGGAAGCTAAGCATTGCATTTAATTATGACTTGCCACTGAAGCCTTGCAAGGTCATTAATGATCTCGTAAAAAAAATAAAAGTTCAATAAATGCTGTCTCTTGGAGGGGCTCCCTGGTCACCTGCCCAGTGCCTGACTGCATGAGGGTCAATGCGAGGGAGGGAAGAGGCGGGTGCAAATCATCCTTGCCCATTTAATCGCATTGTTTATCAACTATATAGCATTGTTAAGTGCACTTTGCATTTCTTATCCTGCTTGCCCTCGCAGGAGCCCTGGAAAGTGGTTGGGAATCATAGCGGCTCATGGCAATGTGGAATTGTAGAGCTGGAGGGACCCCAGAGGGTCATCTAGTCCAACCCGCTGTGGTGCAGGAATCACACAGCTCAGCCGAGGCCCCTCTGTTCAGTATCCCTGATCCAAGGACCATTCCGGGTCTCAGGGCCATTGATCTGAGCACAAGTATGTTGTCTGCTCTCTCCAGGATTCCTATACAGTCATACCTCAGGTTACAGCCACTTCAGGTTTCGTTTTTTTGTGTTATGGACCACCGAAACCTGGGAGTGCCAGAATAGGTTACTTCTTGGTTTTGGCAGTCGCGCATGCACAGAATCGCTAAATTGCGCTTTGCGCATGCACATATGCACCGAATCACAACCCGCGCATGCGCAGATGTGGGTTGCAAACACTGCGGGTTGCAAACGTGCATCCCACACAGATCACGTTCACAACCCGAGAGTCCACTGTAATTGGGAGTCTTCCTGCTCAGCATGAGAATCGAGGACCGGGTCTTAGTATTAATAACAGGCTGTTGTGCACATATCCTCATTTTATCCTTCCAACAGCTATACTGCCTTTGTCCGTGGAGGCAGAGCATAGCCATTGTGGCTAGTAGCTATCGATAGCCCTCTCCTCCATAGATTTGTCCAATCTGTCACGGACACTTTAACTGAGATTCCGGCATTGAAGGGGGTTGGACTAGATGGCCCTTGGGTTCCCTTCCAACATTATGATTCTGTGAGTCTATAATCCTCTTTTAAAGAAATCCATGTAGGTGGCCAGCAGTGTCTCCTGTGGGAGGGAGTTCCACAGCTTAACTGTGGGCTACATGAAGAACTTGTGTGCGAAAGGGCTGCACACCCAGCTCAGCTCTGGCACTGCAAACAGATGTCTCAGCTCAGAATGTACTCTGAGGCACCAGGCTCTTTGAAAATAGCCGCCGTTAACATAGACTTGTAGAGTTGCAAGGTGAGATGGCCTGGGACTTGGGCTCGGACTCAGAACCAGAGGAGTCCCAGTCTGCACCTGCTCCTTTGCCTCAGGCAGCATCTGAACCAAGTCTGGGGCCTGATCCTGAAGAGTCCCAGTCTGCACAGGTTCCCCTGCAACAAGCACCAGCTGGACCGAGTCAGGGGCCTGAGCCTGCCCTGGCTCCAGATGCGGGGATTCCCTTGTTGCCTCCAGCTGGACCATCACTTACAGCTGCTCCACTGCTGGTTGGGTCAGGGGAGGCTGAGGCGGCCCCTGGGTCTAGTCACCCACCGACGTCTCTCAAGGTGCAGAGACTCAGGTCTGAGAGAAGGAGAGACCTGAGTACTTGCAGGAGGAGTGCTCGCCTTCGGGTGAGACAGGGAGGTGAGTCGCTGGGGGATCAGGACCGGCCGCTACCTCGACAAAGATAAAAGGCTGTCGGACCCCACCCCAGGTTGTGGGAGCAACATTGCTGCTTGCCAGAACCTGCGCTTGACCTTGCCTGGTTTCCTGCCTCGAGTCCTGCCTTGGCCCTGTCGGACTGACTCCCAGTGGGACCCTTGGATTTGGGACCGGACCTGGAACGTGTTACTCGGGTTACCCCCAGGCCCAGCACACAAGGGACCCCAGGGTCATCTAGCTCAACCCCTGCAATCTTTTGCCCTTGGCTCTGATCGGTAGATCTTGCCCACCCACCCCCCATCCCGGTTTCAGGTTCGCCGGCTACGGAATTGTGTGCTGCTGAGAGACCCCAGCCTTGAGCACTTTATGACCGGTCACTGTTAGAATTCCTGCTCCGTGATGGCAGTCATGGGATTGTTGTCTTTCACATGACGGTGTATGTTTTGACTCCACAGAGTGGGAAGTGATGGAGACAGGATGTTTGTGTTACTGTGTTCCGTCAAGTGGGACTATTGTCCTTTGTTCTTTCTCTCTTTGCTGTCTGATGCTAGAGAGAGAGGGAGCCAATTTGCAGTGCTCCATGTGTGTTTATATGTAAATAAAGTAGATTAGCCAAAATGCTGAGTTGCTGAGGTCTCTTACACAAACTGGGAACACTCTGCGGATCCCTAAGTGTGCCAGTGTCTGTTGGCATCGGTCGCTGTGATGTTCAGGCTGAAGAAAGCTTTTGAAGCTCCCGAATGATTGACCAGGAGGGAGGGAACATGCCAGTTGGGCATGTGTCTCTGCCAGGGTCCTACTTGAGTGTAGGCTGAACTCCCTACAGTTACCCCTCCCTGGCCTGGTTTCCATTCAGCGCAAACGGTGACTAACCTCACAAGACTGGTTGTGCAATAGAACACAGCAAGAAGATGTTGTGCACTTTTGCAAATTAAAAGTGCCGTATAAATGATATGCAGCCGTAACCGGAGCCTTTTAAAAAGTAACGCATTACGGTGTGCCACAAACGGTTCAAGTGCAGGGTGTGAACATAAATTAGAGGTGGTCATGAAAATAAAACTATCACCGTTGTTTATACGGTAGGAGTAAGAGGCGAGTTTTGCTCTCCGCTGCCTTTTAATTCAGTTTTAATATCTGGCTGGTCCAGGTGTTTGGGCAGGGAGGACTCCTGAAAGGTCAGCACAGCCCCAAGGCATTTGGGGTGATCGAATCAACATAGAACTGTAGCATCATAGAATTATAGACTTGGAAGGTCCCCCAGAGGTCATCTAACCCAGGGCAGGAATCACAACTAGAGGATCCTTGGTGTGATGGCCTGGGACTCTGGCTCAGACTTGGAACCAGAGGAGACTTGGTCTGCACCAGATCCTTTGCCTCAGGCATCATCTGAACCAAGTCTGGGGCCTGATCCTGAAGAGTCCCAGTCTGCACAGGTTCCCCTGCAACAAGCACCAGCTGGGCCGAGTCAGGGGCCTGAGCCTGCCCTGGCTCCAGATGCGGGGATGACCTCGTTGCCTTCAGCTGGGCCATCACTTACAGCTGCTCCACTACCGGTTGGGTCAGGGGAGGCTGAGGCGGCCTCTGGGTCTAGTCACCCACCGATGTCTCCTGAGCTGCAGAGACTCAGGTATGAGAGAAGGAGAGACCTGAGTACTTGCAGGAGGAGTGCTTGCCTTCGGGCAAAACAGGGAGGTGAGTCGTTGGGGGATCAGGACCGGTCGCTACCCTGACAAAGATAAAAGGCTATCGGACCCCGCCCCAGGTTGTGGGAGCAACATTATTGTATGCCGGATCCTGCCTGAGATCCTGTACCTGTCCTTTCCTCATTTCCTGCCTTGTGTCCTGCCTTGGCCCTGTCAGACTGACTCCTAGCAGAACCTTCAGATTTGGGACCGGTCCTGGACCGCATTTAACAGGTTACCCCCGGGCCCAGCACACTTGACAAATGGCCATGCAACCTCGGCTTAAAAACCTCCAAGGAAGGAGAGTCCATCACCTCCCATGGGAGACGGTTCCACTGTTGAATAGCTCTTACTGTCAAAAAGTTCTTCCTAATGTTCAGTTGAATATCCTTTTTGGAACCCACTGATTTGAGTCTTTTCCTCAAAAGGCTCAGAGGGTGAATGGAAGGAGAAAACAAGCATGCTCCCTCTTTCAGGTGACAGCCCTTAAGATATTTGAAGATGGCTCTCATATCTCCTTTCAGTCTCCTCTTTCCCAGGCTAAACATACCCAGTTCCTTCAACCATTCCTCATCAAGCTAGGTTTCCAGACCCTTGATCATCTCGGTCACCCTCCTCTGCACACTTTCCAGCTTGTCAATAGGTGGGGAGACAGAGCCACGCTTTCACCCAAGAAGAAAACTCTTAGAAATAAAGGCCCTTTTTCCTTTGATGTGGGAGGGGAGGGAAACATGTTCATTTCATTGATTGCTGCAATCATATCTCACCTTTTCTCCAAAGAGCTCAAAGCGCCTTATAGCGCTCCTTCTCCCCATGTTATCCTCACAGCAACCAGCGTCTGGACAGCTCAGTTGGCTGGAATGTGGCGCTGATAACGCCAAGGTTGCAGGTTCAAACCCCCCATATGAAACAGCTGCATATCCCTGCACTGCAGGGGGGTTGGACTAGATGATCCTCAGGTGTCCCTTCCAACTCTACAATTCTGTGATTCTGTGAGATAGGTGAGGCTGAGTTCAAGCGACTGGCCTTCGGTCACACCGAACAAACTTTATGCCCAAATGAGGATTTGAACCCTGGTTTCTCCCAGGTCGTAGCCTGGTGCTCTAACCACTACACCACACTGCCTACCCACTTCCGGATTGCAGACAGCTGCTTAAACACCCCTCAGAACTTCACTGCTTGGCCTCTCTGCTGGCTGAGAACAGAAAAGATTCCTCTCCTCTTGGAAAGGGGGAGGGGGAAATCTTCTGCCGTCTCCAAGATTTGCTTTTTGAAGAGCTGCTGCACATTGGACAGCCCCTGGTCAATTTCCTCATTAGCCAGAGATCAGGAGAGCTCCCTCTCATTACTGGGAACGGCACTTGTTATTTCCTCCCCCGACTCCTTCCTTTCCGTCAGGCTTTCTCCTCATTGCCTTCCTGTCTGCTGCAGACACCTTGACAATAAGAGCTGCCCTCTCTGGGTCTCGCCGCCTGTCTGCTTCCGCCAAATAAACTCTGGAGCGCAAAGGACCTCATCAGTAGGCAAAGGATGGAGGAGCCTGTATGTGCATTACGTGGAGCACTTGTAAGAAGATCAGAAGAGCCTGCTGGATCCGGCCCATGGCCCATCTAGTCCAGCATCCCTTTCTCACAGTGGCCAACCCAATATCCTAGTGGTCTTCAGAAGCATTGCTTCTGCTTCTGCCTAGAAAAGCACAAGTGAAAATCTGGTCAGTTGGCCACCTTTCTCTTTTTCTCCGTGTCCCTCTGGCTGAGGATGCTGTTGTAAGAGAAAAAACTGCTCCTTTCCCCCTTATGTGGTATCTAAGAGCCCATATGGTTTCCCAGTAGTGATGCATGGAAGTAAGAGCTGGACCATAAAGAAGGCTGATCGCCGAAGAATGGATGCTTTTGAATTCTGGTGCTGGAGGAGACTCTTGAGAGTCCCATGGACTGCAAGAAGATCCAACCTCTCCACTATGAAGGAAATCAGCCCTGAGTGCTCACTGGAAGGACAGATCCTGAAGCTGAGGCTCCCAAGACTTTGGCCACCTCAGGAGAAGAGAAGACTCCCTGGAACAGACCCTGATGTTGGGAAAGATGGAGGGCACAAGGAGAAGGGGATGACAGAGGACAAGATGGCGAGACAGTGTTCTCAAAGCTACCAGCATGAGAGAGGCAGTGGAAGACAGGAGTGCCTGGCGTGCTCTGGTCCAGGGGGTCATGAAGAGGCAGAGACGACTAAACGACAACAAAGAGCCCGTATAGAGTCCTTATGTAGGTTCTTTATCAGTAGGAGCAAATAACAGAGGCCAACCAGAGAATATTGAGAAGCAAAGCAGCTAGTAAGCCTGATCTTTATTAAATTGTTGCAACAGGGTTCTCCGCTCACCCCATGCAGGGAGGGAGGAGAGGAACCCAGAACATTGGCATGCAAGCCTTTATATAGACTTTTGAAATTGCCCACCCTGTAGCTCAAGACCACCCCCACCCCAAACATCATCCATACATCACAGAAAGAGGTGATCCCCAGCAGAAATTTGAGAGTGTTGCTTCTCTCCTGTGTGCCAGAATACCTGATAAGGCCTTACTTGGTTGCATTTTCTGGGCAGCCTGGCCATTCCTTTGAGATGGTAAATACTTCCTGAATCTCTTCCACATATTGAGAGTGTGCTCAGCTTAACAGATACTTGCCAGGCTTTATTTACAGGGAGGTGTAAGCAGCCCCTAAAGTCCAAAGACCACTGGAAAGCTTTCCCCCTTTTCCTTCCTCCTTGCAGAGAAATATTTGAGGTCCATTTGGGAGAGTCAAAATGGCTTCAGGATTGCTCTCCTGTACTATTTCAGACATGTGGTTTGTGTACTTATGTGTGTGTTTGCCTTGTACATTTATGAACATTTATTTTATATATATAAGACCTTAGAATTCCTATAACAATGCCCTTGGCTTACAAAAGGGCTTCTTCACGATTGCCATCATCGGCAAGCGATCAGATAAGACCTAAAGCTGGTCCTCCCATTAATGTGGCATGTCTAATCTCTCATCCAGTTAATATCCTTCGTGCTGGGGGCACAGCCAAGGGCTAAATCCTGGGAATTAGTTCTTGGGCAGGAAGAGCAAAGGGAAATGACGGGGGACAGGGGGCTAATTGTAACTCCGTCCCCTGCCAGATCCCGTATGGGAAGGCTCCATAACGCAGTGGAAGAAGAAGCCATTTGCTTTCCATTTGGGGAAATAGGGCTGAGCCTTCAGAGAGACGTCGTTGTTTGGTTGGAGCTAATTTCCCAGGACAAGGTAGAGCAAAAGGCTGGCTCCGGATAAGGCAACCGCCAATGGATCTTGGCAGATGGAGAGTGTCTTTGGACTCCTCCAGATTTCCCTTATCTGCTTGTGTGAGGCTTGCAGAGAGGTTAGATTATATCTGTTCTTTATTGAGCTTTCATTCTGCTTTGTTTGCAGGATGATTACAGTCATACCTCGAGTTAAATGTGCTTCAGGTTGAGTGTTTTCGGGTTGTGCTCCACGGCAACCTGGAATTAACGGAACACATTACTTCTGGGTTTCGCCACATGCGCAGATGCTCAAAATAATGTCATACACAGAAGCGGCGAATCACGACCCGCGCAGACGCAGGTTGCATTCTACTCAGGATGCAAATGGGGCTCCGGAACGGATCCCGTTCGCATCCAGAGGTATCACTGTAAATGAAAATGAGCCAGTGTCCTCCACGCCTCCCAATTTTCCCGCAGGTGTTTGCAAGGCTTCCCGTTTGCCATTGGTTCATAGAGTTGGAAAAGTTTGCAGAAAGGGTGAGCAAAACAATCAAGGGGGTGGCAGGACACACCCCTATGAAGAAAAGTTGAAGCATTTGGGACTTTTTGGTTTAAAGACATGATAGAATCCTCTTCAATGATGCTGGGCATGGAGAGAGTGAATATGGGGGGGGGAGAGAATTCTTCCCTTCCCCTCTCGTAACGCTAGAACTCATGTACATCCCATATAGCTCAACCTCAGGAGATCCAGGACTGTTCACACAGCAAGTAGTTAAACTGTGGAACTCCCTGCCACAGGAGGCAGTGATAGCCAACAAGTTGGATGGCTTCAAAAGAGGATTGGACAAATTCATGGAGGAAGAAAAGGCTATCTATGGCTCCTAGCCACAATGGCTATGCTTTGCCCTCCATGGCTGGAGGGAGCAATGTCAGTTGCTGGAACCCACAGGAGGGGAGAGGGCTCTTGTGTTCGAATCCTGCTTGCTGGTTTCCCACAATGGACACCTGGTTGACCCCTACGAGAACAGGATGATTCACTAGACAGGTGATTGGCTTGATCCGGTAGGCTCTTTTTAGGTCCTTGTGGTTTACCCGGTTCGGGGACAGCCCATCTGCCTTGCTGAATTTGCACTGGCAAGGGATACCTTTTTTTAACATTTTTATTTTATTTTATTTTATTTCCCCCCCCCCCATTTTTTATAATCACACTTTCATCCAGTGATGTCGAATAACTTACAAAAAAAACATTCAGTCGAAAATCTAACAATAGCATGCATCTGAATCATCCTCCTATTAGTTATACATAACAGTATATAATTTTGTCCCTATTCATTTATCCTTTCCCCCCCCCTTCCTCCCCCCCCTTTAACCCCTCCCCCCAAAACTTGTTCTCTCTTCAAATCTTTAACCATGTGCACCAATTATTCATTCTGGTTGCTTGGGTCGGCTTCCCCCCGTGCTATCCAATTCCTATAACTTGTCCATTTATTCAAAATCTTTTGACATTTGTTTTCCCATGTATCTTCCGTCATTACCTGTTCAAATATATCAGATTGTATATATTCAAAAACATAATAATTCCATTTTTCCATTGTCCATTTATCCTTTTCTTTCCATCCTGATGCAATAACAAGCATACCAGCTAAGATCATAATTTTATGCCAATCTCTGGCAAGGGATACTTGACTCAGGCCATTGAGAGGGTCTTCGGACCTCAACTGCCATAGAAAAAGAGAAGATCCTGCAGTGAACTCTGGTGGCATTTGTTGTTGTTTGCTTCCAGGCAGCCTTTTTGTTGAGCATTCATCCGGATTTCTTTGTAGGGAGCTCAGAGGAAGCGTCGCCCCACACTTCCCACCACGTTATCCTGTCATTTGCCTTTTCTCTTTGCAGGGAAGTGGGTTTCTTGTGCAAGACTTGTGCCAAGTCAGCCTCTGGTTGGAATAGGGCTTGGGAGAGACCAGGGTTCAAATCTCCCCCTCGGCCACTGGGTGAACTTAGGCCAGTTGCTGCCTCTCAACTGAGCCTATCTCACAGGGCTGTTGTCAGGCTGAAACAAGGAAGGGGGGAACTTTCACCTTGAGCTCCTTGGAGTAAAAGCTGGGATATAAACACAGCAAATAAGTAACAAAATTAAATTAAATAACAGAGAAGCAGCCTGATTTAATTCCATTCTTAGCTACCACTCCTAATATAAACTGTCCGAATTCCTTTTCATTCTTTCTCACTTTACAATATTACATGTGCTCACTCACTGCAATTCCTAAACTTCTTTGAATGTTCTGCAACACCAAATAACAACTTGTTTTTGCTTCCTTTTATTTTACTGGGTTTCTGTCACTAAATTATTGGCCTTTATCTGCCTCCACATCCCTCGACTTCCTAACTAATTCTATCTTGCTTGGGCTCACGTTTCTAAAGCAATATGGATTCTCTCTGCTTCTAATCTGAAACATGTGACTTGATTTCGATCTTGCACTCCTATTCCAGCAGCGCACAGCTCTGCTATCCTGCCCCGCTGGTTGGGGAAGGGAAGCAGCACCTTCTGGCCCAATTCTGCTGATGCATCAGCCAAATTTAGCAACCTGGAGGACGTTTGGTCACAAGAGAGGCTGCAGTTGGGCATGTGCAGAGTGCCTTTCATTCCTTCATCTCAGGTGCAGGTAAGAGCAAACAGGAGCAAACAATCATGCCAGAGGGAGTTAGTGAACTCTCCTTGTGCCAACTCCCTTCTTGGAGGTTTTAAAAGAAAAGGTCTTCTATCAGGGATTCTTTAGCTGCGATTGCAAGGGGTTAGACTAGATGACCCTCAGGGGTGCCTTCCATCTCTGCAATTCTATGATTCTGTTTCTCAGTAGGCTTGACATGTTTCCCCCTAGTAAAGGTAAAGGTAAAGGGACCCCTGACCATTAGGTCCAGTCATGGCCGACTCGGGTTGTGGAGCTCATCTCGCTTTACTGGCCGAGGAAGCCGGCGTACAGTTTCCAGGTCATGTGGCCAGCATGACTAAGCCGCTTCTGGCGAACCAGAGCAGTGCACGGAAACGCCGTTTACCTTCCCGCCGGAGTGGTACCTATTTATCTACTTGCACTTTGAGGTGCTTTTGAACTGCTAGGTTGGCAGGAGCAGGGACCGAGCAACGGGAGCTCACCCCGTCGCGGGGATTCGAACCACCAACCTTCTGATTGGCAAGTCCTAGGCTCAGTGGTTTAACCCACAGCGCCACCCACGTCCCTCACTTTTCCTTAGGACGTCCCTATTTTCATCAGAGAAATGTTGGAGGGTATGAAGTCATGTAATGCCCAAGCCAAGTAGTTTAGTAACTATACAACCTTTAGAAGTTATATGAAAGCAGACCTTTATAGGGAAGTTTCTTAATATTTAATGTTTTATTATGATTTTATATACGTTGGATGCTGACAAGAGTGACCAGGGCAAGCACAGTTAGATGGGCAAGGTATAAATAATAAAATTGTTGTTGTTGAATAGGGCAGCTCAATTTTCACTGGAGGAATGTTGGAGGGTATGCAACTGATGGTTTCAGAATGGGGGGGGGTGCAGTGATGTCATGGACTGGTTGGACACTGAGGGATTGGGGAGGCTACAAGCTGGTGAACCCCCAAGGGAAGAAGACTCGGAGCGCAGGGATTCGGGGTGGGACGACGATGAGTGGTCAGAGAAGAAGAGAGTAGGTGGCCCTTGGGATCTCTTCCAGTTCTATGACTCTGTTACCATCTTATGGGAACCTCCTTGTTTGGGCCCCAGCTAACAAGATGGGAGCGGCTCCCCCCTAGGCACTGCAGCCCCCTCCATCCCACTAGCAGCCCCCCCCCCCGGAGGGAAGGATTCTGCCCCCCCCCCCCCAGAGTGCAGAGGCTGGCTGCCCCTTGCGAATGCCTCCTTGCGACTATTCCGCAGCTCTGGCGCAGCCCAGGAGGACGGCAAGCCCAGGCTGCGCTCTGCCTAATAACCGCCTCAAATGGCTCCTAATTGACAGATAAAAACGTTGCTAACTCTGTTTCTGGGGAGATAATAGATGGCCGGGAGCAGCCGCGCCGTATGCAAGGCAGCCCTGATCAATTATTTCGACGCTGAAAATCCATAATCCGCTGACGTGCCATCAGAACAGTGGCATGTTCTGGCCAGCTGTTTGTTAGAAAGTTACTTAAATCACTCGGGCAGATCGGCGCCGTGAGCTTCCTGGGAACCGTAGTTTCTGCGGCAGCTCTGATCAAGCTCAGCATTTAATTTGCAGCATTTGCCTCACTGGGAGCCTGACTGCTGACCTCTGGGAATCGTGCTCCCCAACCTTAGAAGCATGGGGTGTGGCTCCAGGTACCTGCTGAAGAGGGCAAAGCACTCTGCATTTGCTCAGGGGTGTCAGGAGTGCATGCAGGAGCCAGGCCCTGTGACCAGTAGGACTCTGCAGGACTGGGGCCTTCCTAAGTTTATTCTGGAGAGCCAAGGCGTGGCCGCACAGGTGAGGCCACTTGGTAACTCGCTGCACCTGGTGGCAAGAGCCGGGAAGGGATATAAGGTCAGCATTTCCCTTCGGCTCTTTGCCACAGCAACTCGTTTCCTGCCTTGCTGTGTTTGGCTTCTTGCTTCCTAATCATTGAACCTTGGCTTCGTGACTCCTTGCTTCTTGATCCTCGGACCCCTGACTTCGTGACTCCTTGCTTCTTGACTCTTGGACCCTTGACTTTGTGACTCCTTGCTTCTTGATCCTCGGACCCTTGACTTCGTGACTCCTTGCTTCTTGACCCTTGGACCCCTGACTTCGTGACTCCTTGTTTCTCGACCCTCGGACCCTTAACTTTTTGACTCCTTGCTTCTTGACCCTCGAACCCTTGACTTCGTGACTCCTTGCTCCTCAACCTTCAGAATCTTGACTTCGTGACTCCTTGCTTCTTGACCCTCGGACCCTTGACTTATTGACTCCTTTTTTCCCGACCCTCGGACCTTGACTTCGTGACTCCTGGCTTCTTGACCCTCGGACCCCTGACTTCTTGACTTTCGTTCCTGCTCCCACCCCGCCATCTTGCCCCCGGTCCTGATGTCCCCTGCTGGGACTTCAATTGCCCGTGAACCGGACCATGACAAGGGGGTCCTTTAAGAGATGGTGCGTGGAGGAAGGCAAGCGGACGCTGCAGAGGATGGAAGACTAAGAGCCCTAATGCTGTCTGCTTCCAAGCCCACTCCACGGTGCTCACCCTGGCGTTTAAAGTCCGGAATGAGCTGAGCCCCAAATCCCTACAAAAGTGCCTCCTAACCTAGGTGCCAGGCAGGATGATACAGTCTGCAGGGGCAGAAACTCTTCTTGGAGACGTAAGGGGCAATGGGTTGCAAGAGGAATGGATAGCACCTTCTCTGCAGTGGCCCCCAAACTGAGCCATGTGGTTTCCATTTTTCAGATGGTGGGGAGAGCAAATCAGAGCTGGCCCAGGGTGCCTCCATAGTTGCCAGGTAAAGGAAAAGGGACCCCTGACCATTAAGTCCAGTCGTGGCTGACTCTGGGGTTGCAGCGCTCATCTCGCTTTACTGGCCGAAGGAGCCGGTGTACAGCTTCCGGGTCATGTGGCCAGCATGACTAAGCCACTTCTGGCGAAGCAGAGCAGCACACAGAAACGCAGTTTACCTTCCTGCTGGAGTGGTACCTATTTATCTGCTTACACTTTGACGTGCTTTCAAACTGCTAGGTGGGCAGGAGCAGGGACTGAGCAACGGAAGCTCACCCTGTGTCAGGGATTCGATCTGCCAACCTTCTGATCAGCAAGCCCTAGGCTCTGTGGTTTAACCCACAGTGCCATCCGCATCCCTATAGTCACCCATAGTCACCAGTGTCAGTGTAAATGTTGTTTTGGTGGTGGTGAAACTCCACGTTGTCCTTCCATCCCGTTTCAAATTCGACACAGTTGACTTGGCAGGCCAATATTGGCTGGCAAAGTGACACTGAGGCTTAAACTTTCCTTGGAAGCAGCCTGGAGGCTCTCTCCGTATTATTGCGTCTGCAAAAAGAGCTCCCGGTCTCCCTTCTGCAGGCATGGCAAGAGCCCATCGCACGTCCCTCAGATGTGGAGGGCAAAATGTATCACACTCCTGAAATGCCCTCCCGTGTCTCATGGGCAGATAATTCTGTTCATTCATCCAGGAAGAGCAGTTGCCTCTCTGGCAACGTTTGATTTGATGCGATCTGATCCTTGTTGTCTTTTGGCCTTCCTTGATCTTTGATGACCTTCTAAACGTTGCACTTCTGTTTGATGTGGCGCATGAAATTGTGCAAATAATCAGCCGCCTTTAGATCAAGGGGCTCGTGGGTGTTGGTTAAGTCCAGAGAATGACCTTGTGCGTGTCGGTTTTATTCCAACGCATCTCATGCTCTGTGCTGAATGAACCATGTGGGACTGTGAAGAAGGGTGAACGTGTGAAGCTGCCTTCTGGTTTGGGTCATTGGTCCATCTTCCCTGGTCCTGAATGGTGATGACTCTCAGAAGTCTCAGTTTGAGGTCATAGAATCATGGAATTGTAGAGTTGGAAGGGACATTGAGGATCATCTTGTCCAGGCACCCCCAAACTTGGCCCTTCAGATGTTTTGGGACTACAACTCCCATCATCCCTAGCTAACAGGACCAGTGGTCAGGGATGATGGGAATTGTAGTCCCAAAACATCTGGAGGGTCAAGTTTGGGGGTGCCTGATCTAGTCCAACCCCTGCAATACAGGAATATGTCCCATATGGGGATCTAACCTGCAACTTTGGAGTTATCAACACCACGCTCTAACCCAGGGTTCAGCAACCTTTTTCAGCCGTGGACCGGTCCACCATCCCTCAGACCATGTGGTGGGCCGGACTATATTGGGGGGGGGGGATGAATGAATTCCTATGGCCCACAAATAACCCAGAGGTGCATTTTAAATAAAAGCACACATTCTGCTCATGTCAAAACACGCTGATTCTTGGACCGTCCATGGGCCAGATTTAGAAGGCAATTGGGCTGCATCCGGCCCCCAGGCCTTAGGTTGCCGACCCCTGCTCTAACTGACTGAGCTATTCAGGCTCTCCTTCTCAGTCCTCCTATTTAAAATGCTTTCCTAACTGGAAATGAGACCAGTCTCTCCTCCAAGGAAAGCATGTGCTCTACCACTGGGTCACAACCCTTCCCAAAACGGTATCCCTTCTGGAGGAGAAAGCACCCAGGCTTCCCTTTGAAGACCAAGGCAGGATGCGTGTGGAGCATTAAAGCCATCCATCATTTTTAAGGAAGACTTTAGTCGATGAATCTTTTGCCTTACGAGAGCCTGAGAAGAGCCTGCTAGAGCGTTGTAGCCTCCAGCTGTGAAAGCGCATTAACTTGTCGTGCATTAATCAATTAAATATATCTGCATTTTGACAAAATCTCAAGATAAGCGCCTTTTCAAGGAACTGAAGGGTATGTGGGATGACTTACAATTGGACAAATCCTGTGGTCTGTGTTTTGCACCAGGAACTGCCTTTGTGGTGTGGGCCAGGTGTTGTTGGAGTGCCTCTCCCATCACCACTGACCATTCAGATCAGGCTGAATTCAAACTGAAAGCCAGGCAGAATAGCTCTGTCTTACAGGCCCGACAGAAGGAGGTTAAATCCTGCAGGGCCCTGGTCTCCTGGGACAGAGCATTCCACCAGGTGGGGGCCATCACTGAAAAGGCCCTGGCCCTGGTGGAGGATAGTCTTACTTCCTTAGGGCCCGGGACCTCTAAACTATGATTATTCATAGACCTTAAGGTCCTGTATGGGGCAGACCAGGAGAGGTGGTCCCATAAATACGAGGAACCTCTAAACTATAGTTATTCTGGACCTTAATTTCCTCTGTGGGGCAGACCAGAAGAGGCGGTCCTGTAAATACGAAGGCCCTAAGCCACAAAGGGCTTTAAAGGTCAAGACCAGCACCTTGAACCTGACCCGATACTCCACCGGGAGCCAGTGCAATTGGTAAAGCACTGGGTGAATATGCTCCCATGGCAGGGGCCCCGTGAGGAGCCTCGCTGCTGCATTCTGCACCCGCTGGAGTTTGTGGGACAGTTTCAAGGTCAGCCCCACGTAGAGCGAATAACAGTAGTCAAGCCTGGAGGTGACCGTTGCATGGATCACTGTGGCCAGGTCGGGGCGGGAAAGGTAAGGGACCAACTGCTTCTGAGGAGCACTTGCTGAAAACCATAGGCAGGGAGCTACCACACGCGTGATAATTTATGTTGGAAGTGTAAAGAAAAGGAAGGTACTTTTTTCCATATGTGGTGGGCGTGTCCCAAGGTGAAAGACTTCTGGGAAAAGTTTTACAATGAGTTGAAAAAGATGTTGAAATATACTTTTATTAAAAAAAAACCAGAAGCCTTTCTACTTGGAATAATAGGTTTGGAATTGCCCAAGAAAGATGCTAGATTGTTTTTGTATGCCACAACTGCAGTAAGAATTTTGTTAGCCAAATACTGGAAACTACAAGAAGTACCAACAGTGGAGGAATGGCAGATGAAGATGATGGACTTTTTGGAGCTGGCTGACCTGACCAGAAGAATCCGCAAACAGAAGGAGGAGGAGTACCAAGAAGAATGGAAGAAATTTAAGGATTATTTAGTAAAATATTCTAAGATAATATAAGTAGTAATATTTGTGACTACCAAATTGGCTTTGGGAGTTAAATGTTTTAAATGGTATAACACTGTGGATAGAAGTGAATAGGATAAGAAAGAAAGATGTTAATTGATTAAGTTAATCTTATTGGAAATTAGTATTGGAAAACTGCTACAATGAAATATATGGAAAATCAGCTAGAGGGATTTGAGGAAGTCAACTAACAATGGTAATAAAAGTGGGAGTATAATAGTTAGGATAAATGTTTGTTTGTTTTGTTTGTTTGTTTTATATGTATTTTTTTCTTTTTTGTTGTTTATGTTTGTTATAAATTTGGAAAACCAATTAAAAAAATTGAAAACAAAAAGAAAAGCATAGGCAGGCAGAGTGGCCTGCAGAGTTTCCCATGGGGGCATCTGGCTGGCTGCTGTGAGAACAGGTTCCTGGACTGGAGGCCCCTTTGGTCTGATCCAGCCGGCTCTCCCTGTGTTCTTAGGAGCAGCAAAGGGCCCTCTGCTTTTTCACAAGAAAGGCAAAAGTCCTCGCCAATGATTTCCTGCCTGATCGAAACTGAACAGAGCAGACTCTCCATTAATATTTGAGATACTCCCATGCGTTTGCCTGAATTTGCCAACGCTTTACAGGAAAACACAGATGGTTTGGAATCAACAGAGCCTGGTGGGCAGCTGGATACCAGTGGCTGGCTCTGCCAGGTTCAGACCAGCCCAGGCAGCGGAGGTAACACTTCCTGGCAGGTGGTAGCCCATTCCCCCCCCCCCGCACACACACCTGCCAGGTGGCTTCTCTGAGGACACAGACAGGAGCTGCTAATTCATCAGAGGCAGGTGCAAAGCGGAAGAAACTGACACCTGGATCTCGTCCCTCGCTGGGCATCCCTGGCAGAGCCTCATCCTGTTCTGTTTGCTTCAGACCTAATTCTTCCAAAGGCATCAGATTACAGTCAGCTTCGATAGTGAAGGGTGACTGTTTACCCAGGGAAACAAGCTGTGTTTTCTTCCGCTGCAACAAAAAAACCTGACAGCTTCTCTCCTGACCTTGTTCCAAGCGTCACTCATTTGTCAACAGCCGCTCTGCATATTGCTTCTTCAGAAAACCGGAGCAAAAGGCGGCTGTTTTCTTTGAGGGATTCTCCAGAACATCATCTTTAGGGGAGCTAACACATTGAGGTTGAATCCTGACAAGATAAAAGTACTGTTTTGGGGGGACAGGGGGTGGGCGGGGGTGGGGGATTCCCTTGTCCTGAATGGGGTAACTGTGCCCCTGAAGGACCAGGTGCGCAGCCAGGGAGTCATTTTGGACTCACAGCTGTCCATGGAGGCACAGGTCCATTCTGTGTCCAGGGCAGCTGTCTACCAACTCCGTCTGGTATGCAGGATGAGACCCTACTTGCCTACCAACTGTCTGGCCAGAATGGTGCATGCTCTGATTATCTCCTCTTGGACTACTGCGATGCGCTCTATGTGGAGGTTTTTCAGCAGAGGTTGGATGGCCATCTGTCCTGGATGCTTTAGTTCAGATTCTTTATCACAGGGGGTTGGATTAGATGAGCCTTGGTGGTCCCTTCCAACTCTATAATTCTATGACTCTGTGACTTGTGCCCCATCTGTACCATACATTTAAAGAACTATGGCACCCCTTTAAACTGGCATTCCTTCTCCTAGAGAAACCTGGGAACTGTAGTTTTTTTAAAAAAGGTGCTTGGAGTTGTTAGGCGACACAGAGCTACAATTCCTAGAGCGGCCCCTTTTCCCAGGTGCTGGATGGGGTCAAAGTCCACCTGGCCGAGCAACCAGTTCCCAGCAGAGGCCAACTGGATGGGCGCCAGGGGGGCGTGAAGGCAGGCACCCTCGCTTTGCTGCTACTATTGCTGGTTTGTACAGGTAAAGGTAAAGGGACCCCTGACCATTAGGTCCAGTCGTGGCTGAAACTGGGGTTGCAGTGCTCATCTCGCTTTATTGGCCGAGGGAGCCGGCGTTCAGCTTCCGGGTCATGTGGCCAGCATGGCTAAGGCGCTTCTGGCGAACCAGAGCAGCGCATGGAAACACCGTTTACCTTCCCGCTGGAGCGGTACCTATTTATCTACTTGCACTTTGACGTGCTTTCGAACTGCTAGGTGGGCAGGAGGAGGGATCGAGCAACGGGAGCTCACCCCGTCGCAGGGATTCGAACCGCCGACCTTCTGATTGGCTAGCCCAAGAGGCTCAGTGGTTTAACCCACAGCGCCCCCCACGTCCCTTGGTTTGTACAGGTAGACTGCCCCTGAACTATGGAGCCCGAGGCAGTCTTCATGGCTAAGAGCAGGTGATGTTTGAGACCCCTCCCAAATGACTCTCTCATGAAGAGACCTCCAACTACGTTCTTCTGCTTGCATTATGTGTTGGGGTTTGGGTCCCCCCCCCCGCCCCGCTCAATGTCTTTGCTTGCGGGGATATATTGTTGGAGTTCCTTTTAATAGCACGTACGTGATATGGAACAGGAGAGACCACTCTGGCTGCAGCCGACACATTATAAATCTCGGGGAATACATGCGAGGAGAGAAGTAGGGGGGGTGTCTGGGGAAGGGACCCCTCTCCCAGAGAACAAAAAAAAAAAAAGAGCTGCAGAGGAAATGAAGACGGCAAGTGGGGAATCCGGGTCTTTGCAGCTTAGCAGGATCCAACCCGTGGCTTTTTATTTATTTTAAATTTTTTGCTTTTTGAAAAAGAAAAGCCGGGAAGCGTTGCTTGCGAGGAATGGTTGTGGGGCGTCTGTGCAGTGGCCGTAAAAAGCGGATAGGAAAAAGGGGGCTGGGGGTGTGGGGCGGAGAGAGGCGTCGCTGAGAGGCTGCAGGAGTCACGTCCAGTCGTAAATCAAGGAGAGGGGATCCGTCCCCTCGAACAGACCCCCAAACATCTGCTCAGGATGCAGGGAAATGAGAGGAAACGTGCTGGTGTGTGAGGGGAGTGGGGTTCGACGTGGCTGGTGACCCATCAGCCAGGATGAGCCAACCCACCGGACGCCACCATGTGCATCTGATGCGCTGAGAAGGAAATGTGCATTTATCCAGCTTTGCTGAATGACCCCTGTCTCCCTGTTGCTGCTCAGTCAAGCTGGGCAAGGGAGCGGAGCAGGAACCCCAAAGACTCAGATGGGGAGAAACTTGCTTTAAATAAATAAATAGGCCAGATTGCATCTCAGTCTTTACCTATGGACCCAATCATGCCCCTTTTATCACTGTTTGGTGGTTCAGAAATGGAGGTTTCTAATAAAGAGCTACTTTGGTTTCTGTATGCAGCAGCCAGCTTTGTTGCAGCCAAACGCAGGAGACATGCAATACATTTGTTCGCTCCAGACCAGGGGTAGGCAACCTAAGGCCTGGGGGCCGGATGCGGCCCAATCGCCTTCTCAATCCGGCCCATGGATGGTCTGGGAATCAGCATGTTTTTACATGAGTAGAATGTGTGCTTTTATTTAAAATGCATCTCTGGGTTATTTGTGGGGCCTGCCTGGTGTTTTTACATGAGTAGAATGCGTGCTTTTATTTAAAATGCATCTTTGGGTTATCTGTGGAACATTCATTCATTCCCCCCCCCTAAAAAAATAGTCTGACACACACACACCCCACACACACAATGTCTGAGGGACAGTGGACCAGCCCGCAGCTGAAAAAGTTTGCTGACTCCTTCTCCAGACCATAGCTCTGGTGGAAAAGTTAGCAAGAGAGACACCCGAATGCTACACCATCCAAAAATGAAGGACACCTTTTCTAAAAAGTTTGGCATCCCATTTGTTGAAGGCATTTAAGTAACATGACTGGCAGCAGCCCTCTCCTTGTGAATTCCTTTGGGAAAACATTCTTGGATAATTTGCTTGTGAAGGGCCATTGTCTGAGACTGCAGGGCTGTTTTGGGAGCACGACCTGATTCCTTCCTCTCTTCCTTCCTTCCTTTTCTTCGCCTTTCTTGCTTCCGTCTTTCCCGTTTCCCTTTATTGTTGCTATTATTGCTTTTTTCTGTATTAGAAAGTGAGAATGAAAACGATTACCCAAAAAGAAAAGGAAAAGGAAACCTTTTCATGGGGGCAAGGAGTTCACTGGTCTCTTATGCCCAGTTTTTGACCCCTTTCCTGGCCAAAGTGTCCATAATTCCCAGATATTCTTGCCAGATCTGAGCAGCCGCAGCATGGCAAGGCGCCCTACTCTGCAGGGTCATTTTTTCTCACTTCTCAGACACCTTTCATTGGCACCCCCTGGTGTTCCAGGCCAGGATTTCGCTTCCTGATAGCTGCCGGCAGCCTGTTGCTTGCTCTTCTCGTTTCAGTTCCTAGTGAAAGGACTCTTAAAAGTTACGGTTCCTATATTAAGCTTAACAAGACTGAACTTGGGTTTAACTGCAAAAAAACCTTTGTAGTTAAACCCTGTGTTTCTGGACCTGACGCCAACAATGCAAGAGCTTTTCCAGTTTCCATGAAGCAGCACTGGTAAGCCGCTCTGGGCCACTGGTAGAAAAAATCTTTTGCACCAATCCCAGGAGCACAGAGCGTTTTTACAAAACAATTCTTTCTCGCTTGATCAGGAGGGCTACTGCTACGGAATATCCTTGCATCGCGCTCTCATCGCTGTGAAGTTGATCGGCGTTGCCTTAGGCTAAATTCAGACATCACACCAAGCCATAGCAAAGGAAGCTTGACTGTCGTTTGGTGGGGTGTCTGAATTGACAGGCTGTGATTTGGGGTGAGCCGAGAAACCAGAATCTATAGGTACATAGAGTTATAACTTTGCAAGGCACGGTTTGTACTGTTGTTTGGCATGATGTCTGAAGGGACAGATTTTAGGTGCTGCCAACTCTCTGAGCTGGAGGGAAAGGAAAGCAGGAGCAATGGTCAGAGCCATCTCTTTCCCGTTCATCTCAGCTTTGCATGTGTTCATTTACAAGCCCATTACAGCCTGGTTCTAGATCAGTATTCAAATTCACACACACACACACACACACACACACACACACACACACACACACCATTTTAATCTTGTACATATTTTTCCACAAAATATGTATTGTTGTACACATTTCATCCTAAAATATGCTTTACAACAAAATCCTTTACAACAAAAGCCTAACCTTCCAGGGGTCAGATCAAAACAGCCAAGACTGCAAAGTCCTTGGCAAATTATTTAAATTGCAATAACTATTTATTATATTTATTTATTTTAAAGCCTGTGTCCTGCCCCTCTACTAATCAAGGGCGCGCTTGGGGCAGCTTAGAGTCAAAACAAGATTAAAATTTAAAATATATGAACTTGAATCAATATTAATAGACGTGACTAATGATACGAATAGAAATGATAAATCGTGGCTTTATTGGGCTTGCCAGAATCAGATGTTGCCAGAGTGCTTAAGTCAGCTGTCTGAAGGCTCAGTTGCGAGACTGGCATGCGAGCCGTGGATTTATTTATTATTGCTATTATTTATTTAAGCTTTAGACAAGTTGGCAGATTCCCTCGATTTGCCACCTGATCATTTGCAACCCGGGCAAACAACTGCCACAGCCTTTCCAAGATTCTGCTGCCAGACTGGCTCAGAATGCAAATATGGCAAGCATTTCCCTTGCATGTCAACATTCCCCCCCCCCCTTTGCATAGAATCACAGAATTGGAAGGGACCTTCAGAGTTAATGAATTCCTAATTGATGGCCACCCAGCCTCTGCTTAAAAACCTCCAAGGAAGGAGAGTCCACCACCTTCCGAGGGAGTCCACTCCACTATTGAACAGCTCTTAGCACCAGAAAGCTATTTGTGATGTTGAGTCTTGTAATTTGAATCCACTGGTTTGGGTCCTTCCCTCTTTGTTGTTGTTTAGTTGTGTCCGCCTCTTCGTGACCCCCTGGACCAGAGCACGCCAGGCCCTCCTGTCTTCCACTGCCTCCCACAGTTCCTCCTGCCAACCTAGCAGTTCGAAAGCACATCAAAGTGCAAGTAGATAAATAGGTACCACTGTGGTGGGAAGGTAAAGCGAGATGAACGCCACAGCCCCATAGTCGCCTTTGACTGGACTTAACTGTCCAGGGGTCCTTTACCTTATGTCATGTCACCGTTTACAATCATACCTTGGGATAAATATGCTTCAGGATAAGTATTTTCGGGTTCCGCTCTGCGGCGACCCAGAAGTAATGGAGCGTGTTACTTCTGGGTTTCATCACTTGCGCATGTGCAGGCGGTCAAAATGACGTCATGCACGGAAGCAGAGAAACATGACGCCCTGTCACATCTTATGTTCTATTCAGGATATGAATGGGGCTCCGGAACGGATCCCGTTCGCATCCTGAGATACCACTGTACTTGCCTTTTCTCTACTCTGAAGAGTCCCAAACGCTGCAAGCTTTCCTTTAGAGGAGTCCCTCCACCAGCCCCTTGATCATTTCACGTGCTTTTTTCTTAAGCTTTCCCAACTCCACGGGATCCGTTTTTCAGTGAGGTAACCAGAACTGTATTTCAAACGCATTCACAGCCTAGGTTTGCATCATGGCCTTAAGATACAGGCAGCTTCATTCTCGACTCATTCCCTGATGATCCCAGCATGGAATTAGCCTTTTTCACAGCTGCCACAGCTGAGTTGATGTCTTTGTTGAGGTATTCCCTGTGACCCCCAAGGTCTCACTCTTGGTCATTCGCCACGGGTTCAAACCCCCTGAACGTATACGTGAAATTATGATTAATATCACCTTGATAATTATTCTCTTCTGCCATATGGCACTGTAGTGCGATTCAACAAAAAACATTCCAGCAGTAGGAAGCCTTTTCCAGACATGCATAAAGGAAAAAAACAAACCACAAAGTCTCAAGACAAGGTGGTTAGGAAGCCAAGCCTGATGAGGAATGGTTGAAGGAGCTGGGTATGTTTTGCCTGGAAAAGAGGAGACTGAGAGGAGATATGAGTCATCTTCAAATATCTGAAGGGCTGTCACATGGAAGAGGGAGAAAACTTGTTCCATGTGGGTCGGACTTGAACCCATGGCTTCAAGTTGCTAAAAAGGAGATTCTGACTAACATACAGAAAAACTTTCTGACAGTAAGAGCTGTTCAGCAGTGGAACAGATCCCCTCAGGAGGTTGTGGGCTCTCCTTCCTTGGAGGTTTTTAAGCAGAGGTTGGATGGCCATCTGTCAGGGATGCTTTAGATGAAATTCCTGCACTGCAGGGGGGTTGGACTAGATGACCGCTGGGGTTCCTTCCAACTCTACAATTCTGAGAGTGTATGATTATCTGTTGCTCTCCTCGTGAATCCTCTCCCAGGTCCAAGGCCACACCATGTTTTCCAGAAGGTCAGATTTTTGCATTCAACCTGGGTATTTTCTGCTTCATAACAACCCAGTGGAAAATGAGAAACCTTTTCTGTTGTGGGCGCAGCAGGGGCGGAGAGTGATTATCTGCTTACTTATTTATGGTCCACTTTTCCTCCAAGGAGATCAAGATGACATACATGGTTTGCCCCATCACAACAACCCTGTGAGGTAGGCTAGGCTGAGAGGCAGGGACTGGCCCAAAGTTTGATGCATTACTTTATTTTAATATTGCGTTGGAAGCTGCCCAGAGTGGCTGGGGAAACCCAGCCAGATGGGCGGGGTATAAATAAATTATTATTATTATTATTATTATTATTATTATTAGTCACCCAGTGAGCTTCATGGCTGAGCAGGGATTCAAACTCTGGTCTCTCCCAGGTCCTAGTCTGGCACTCTGACCAGCACGCCATGGCATCTCCTGAAAGCCCAGATATGGTCCGTACATCGTGGTTTTGCCCCCGCCCGCAATTCAAGGACTTGCCCTTCCTCTGCCCCACCGGGAAGCATTTACAGTGAATGTGGAAACAGGGCGATGGGGAGATGTGATATCCTTGGCTCTCTCTTCTCCCCCGCTGCCAATCTCTGCCCTCCCCACTGCCTCCTAGTAATTTCCTGTGAAATCCTTCAGAGAGTGCAGAGAAATCCTTTTGAGCCCCTGATAATGCTCCCTACTAAATCTTGCCTGGCTTTTCGTCTCCCCTCAGCGCGAAGCCTCGTTTGGAGCTTGCGGAAATCTCAGCCAACACCTCGCAGAGTCAAAGGCGGAGCCGCGGAGAGGAGAGGGGCACACTTCGCCCTGGGGTGGGCATTGGGGGGGAGCTGCCTTTGCCGCTTCCGCTTTTGGACGCTCTTTGCTGCGAAGCCTCACCTCAGACATGGACCTGTTTGCTGCCTCTGGGCTCCCCAAGTGGAACCCCGGGGTTCTCTGAGCATCTTAAGAGTTGGCTGTAAGTCATTAAAGTAGGGGGAAAGTCATATAAATTGAAAGCCTATGCAGATGATCTGGTAATAACATTTGAAGATCCAAAAAATTCTCTTCCAACAGTGTTAGAAAGAATTCAGGAGTTTGGGCAAGTTGTTGTTGTTTAGTTGTTTAGTCGTGTCTGCCTCTTCATGACCCCCTGGACCAAAGCACGCCAGGCCCTCCTGTCTTCCACTGCCTCCCACAGTTTGGTCAAACTCATGCTGGTAGCTTAGAGAACACTGTCCCACCATCTCTTCTTCTGTCGTCCCCTTCTCCTTGTGCCCTCCATCTTTCCCAACATCAGGGTCTTTTCCAGGGAGTCTTCTCTTCTCATGAGGTGGCCAAAGTATGGGAGCCTCAGTTTCAGGATCTGTCCTTCCAGTGAGCACTCAGGGCTGATTTCCTTCAGAATGGAGAGGTTTGATCTTCTTGCAGTCCATGGGACTCTCAAGAGTCTCCTCCAGCACCATAATTCAAAAGCATCCATTCTTTGGCGACCAGCCTTCTTGATGATCCAGCTCTCACTTCCATACATCACTACTGGGAAAACCATAGCTTGAACTATACAGACCTTTGTCGGCAAGGTGATGTCTCAGCTTTTTAAGATAAACTTGTTTGGGCAAGTAGCAGGTTTTTAAATAAATAAAAATAAGACCAAGTTATTGGTCAGAAATTTAAGAGAAGTATTCCCTGCACGCAGCGTTGAGCTTCCTCTTTTCGCTGCGCAAATCAGATCACCCGTCCACCCTCCTTATATTTAGGGTTCTTTGCTTTGTCCTTGCTATGCCTGTCATGGGGTTGTCTGCTTTTGGGGCAGAGGCCTGGTAGAAATTTTGTCCATTTTGTTCTGGTAGAAATTTTGTCCATTTGGCTGATTGGCTGGTGCCATTTGGTTTTTGCCTACTGTGTAGCAAATCGTCACAACTTGTAAGGCTGCGGTTAGACATTGGTTTTATGAATTGGTTGGCGGAGGGGCATGGGTTGGCTGTGCCTGCCCCTCCAATGCTGCTGCTCCAAGGGAATTCCATTAAAGGAACCCAGGGGTTTGCCATACATTTGTCCAAACCCCTGTCAAGGGGCTAGGGCCACGCAAGAGCCCCAGGGAGCATTTGGGGAGAGGTGAGGGCATGGTTCCCAGCTCCGTCTCTCTCCCCAAAATATTTTCCCTTTCTGACTTTCGCGAGAATGTCAGTCTGTCCCCTAAGCAACCACTCACATTTTTTTGTATTTTAATATTTTTGTATTTGTGTATTTTTGTATTGTATTTTAATAAAGTTGTGGCCAAAATTATGCCAAAAACCTTAAACAAAA
This sequence comes from Podarcis siculus, assembly GCA_034642415.1. Lineage (NCBI taxonomy): Eukaryota > Metazoa > Chordata > Lepidosauria > Squamata > Lacertidae > Podarcis > Podarcis siculus. Next base: position 1,526,355 of record JAXCMG010000039.1, on the reverse strand, counting down.
ATTCTGTGTGAGTTGTGTTTTATTGGGGTGGCTTGGGGACCTCGACACACAAAGGGTGCATTAGATGCTTCCATCCTGTGCAGAGAAGGAGAAAGCGAGAATATGGTGAATGGGGACACTGGAGAGATGCCATTTCCCGAGGTTATTATCTTCTGGGCTAATCAGAGTCGTGTTTTCTCCTTTCCTCCCTTTTGCCTGCAAGTCACCCCAGAGAGTCTGCCAAGGAAGGGGCCTGTGAGTCGGCCCACACTTAAATCACTTGACAGAGAAGGATCGGTGCGCTCACTTTGCATTAAGCAGACGAAGAGCACATGGAAGGGAGAGACCAGCGCCAGAGGAACAGCTCTCTGCATCCTGGTTCTGGGAGAGGGGAGGCTCTCAGCGTTGACCTCAGCCGTATCCGTCCCCTGCAAACACCCATTTGCCGATTTGTCACATCGCACCTTGAACGCCAAAATATTTTGAACGCTGGAATTCGGAACACACATGAGGCTTTGTTTATGAATTTCCTTGCTTATCTATTTTTAAATTAAAATGCCGTGGTTTCTTTGGCAGGCCTTCAAGAAAGCTTTCGGGGCTCGTTCAGCCTGGAGAGTGAATCGTAGAATGGTAGAGTTGGAAGGAACCCTGAGGAACATCGAGTCCTGTGGTTCCCAACGTGGCGCACATGCCCCACAGGGGAGCAATTTGCTTTTTAAGGGGGGCGATCTGAGGAATGGGCTATTAACAGTTCATGGCCTTTTAGGCTTCCTCCACGGGAATAGGAGTTCACTTTTTGAATACATACCTCGGGTTGAAGTTGCTTCAGGTTGAGCGCTTTCGGGTTGCGCTCCGCGGCAACCCAGAAGTAACGGAATGCATTACTTCCGGGTTCCGCCACTCGCGCATGCGCAGATGCTCAAAATGATGTCAAGCGCATGCACAAAAGCGGCGAATCGTGACCCGCGCAAACGCATGGATGTGGGTTGTGTTCACTTCAGGATGCGAACAGGGCTCCAGAATGGATCCCTTTCGTATCCAGAGGTACCACTGTAATAAGAATTATATGTCACGGGGGGGGGGGGGCATTTTATAGGTGCTTAGGTGGGGCATGGCCCCTCAAAAAGGTTGGGAACCATTGATCTAGTCCAACCCCCTGCAATGCAGGAATATGAAGCTGTCCCTTGCGGGGGTCAAACCTGCAGCCTTGGTGTTATCAGCACCGCACTCTGACCAAGTGGCATGGGGAAAGGTGATGGGGGGAAAGTTTTTTGCCCTCATAGCACTAGAATGCAGTGGGGATATTCAGATGAGCTGAATGTTGGAAGATTCAGGGTGGATAAAAGGAAGTCCTTCTTGACGCAGCACATTGGTTTATATATATATATATAGAGAGAGAGAGATTAGTTTTTTAACATACCATTTTCAGCAATAATTAAACATACTTTTACATCTTATTCAATTTTTTTGACTTCCATCAGTCCTGTCTGAAAATTTTCCAATCTGATCTCTTAATATGCATTTCTTATTTTCCCTATTACATTTCAAACTTATAACCAACATCTCTATCTTTTTCTACTTTGTAACACATCGGATATTCCTCCTTGAAACAAAGCTGCTGATCAGAAAGCGACCAGGAGGGAGATAACGGACGCTAGCAATAAAGGAGGCTGCCTGGGAGGGGGGAGGTAAAAGCCCATGGATTTTTGCATTGGGTCACCCCAAATTCACCATCAGATCACATAGCATGTCCATGGCTACAGCCTGCACCCAAAAAACCCGCACACTCACTGTTTCGTGGGGCCACAATGGCGCAAAAACGTGGTTACAAAGCACAGATCCACATGGATTCTCAGGATTTTTGCATTGGGCTACCCCAAACTCACCGTCAAATCGCATGTCTGTGGCCACAGCATGAACCACAAAAATCATGCATCCACTGTTTCGTTCAGAATATATTTTTTTTCTTTTTTTCCTCTAAAAACTAGATGCGTCTTATGATCAGGTGCATCTTATGGAGCGAAAAATACGGTAACTTTCTTTCGGTGTACAATGGCATCAGCTTGATCCTTCTGGTTCCCCTTCTCTGAACCTTTCTGAACTCTACAACATCCTTTTGGAGGTGAAGCAACAGAACTGTTCTCAGTGCTCCGGTCATCAGGAGCACATCTGCCAGGAAAACCCCCCTAGAGGTTTCCCGCGAGGAGGAAGCAGCCTCTCCTTGGTACCCATAGGCCTGTTCCACCTGGTTCCGAAGCATCTGTTAGAGGTCCCCTCCATTTGGAAGAAGAATGCTTAGGCTAAGTAGATTGTGGGGTCTTACATGGCGTCATTCGCTCTGCACCCGCCTCTCCAGAGCCCCCTTTGTCCGCCTCGCCCCCCCCCCCGTTCAACAGCTGCATGTGGGTTGTCACAGCCAGCGCGTACCTGCCGGCCATTAACAACACGTCTCTTTTTCTCGCCCCCAAAGTGCTAAGCATGGAGGTTGAAGGGTCTGGTCCTGTGGGCTGGGAAACAGCCTGTTTGCTCAAAGGGGCAGCCAAGGGTTTTTGGCAGCTCCTTCCTCCTGGAAGGGAGCCTATCCGCTGCAATGCAAAGTGAGAGAAATGTGCATGTGCGCACTGGTGCGTCGGTATGTGACCTGCGTTAGGAACCTCACGGCTCCTTCCTGGGGATTCTGGCTGTTTCAGGTGAGCGACTCGGGTGCAGGAAAGGAACACCCTGAGCTCCGGCAGAGAAGCTGGGTTGCTGCTGCCGGCCCCTGCCTTGCATGCCTGTCTCTTTTGAATCTGCAGCTCATCGCTAGCAAGGGACGCAACAGCTACACTACACTTCCTCTAATCCCTTCCTAGGTATTTATCTCCCAGCTCCCTGTCCCAGAGCCAGCAAGCAGTTGGCTGCTCGCCAGTCCTTGAAGAGTGTCCAGAACTTGCAGACTCCTTTTTTTTCCCTCCTCCAAAGTTCCCGAGCCCTATAAATTTGTCACTGAGACTAAAAAGCTCAGCTGGGAAAGGGATTATGATAATGAAGGGCTCCTGTAACCAGGCAGAGCTGCAATGGAGCTCATGTGCTGTGCCCTGCACTCTCCCTCTCTTCTTCCAGAGGTTGCCAGCCCAACTTGGCGACAGGAGTTTGCGGGAGATGCCATGGGAGAGCAAGACATTGCAATGGGGGGAATGCGCCTGACTGAGACCATAAGCACCTGACAGGGTGGGAAAGCTCCATAGGGCGCACCGGACCATAGGGTGCACCTAGTTTTTAGGGGATGAAATAATAATAATAATAAATAAATAATAGATCCTGCTTGCTGTCTTGGCTTTGTTTTTAGCCCAAGCTTCCCCCGACCCCAGCCCCCAGAACAGGTCCGGGTTGCGCGCAGCCTTGCCGCCACTCCAGGAGCTTGCGGGGTTGGGGGTACACTCCTAAGGCTTGCGGATAGCTGCCTGAAGCCCAGGGAGTGCAGCGGGAGTTGGCGCTGCGCTCCACGGGCTTCAGGCTTCAGGCTGCTATCCGCAAGCCTTCCGAGCACGGCGGAAACTCCTGCTGCACTCCAAAGGCTTGCGGATAGCTGCCTGAAGCCTGGAGAGCGAGAGGGATCAGTGCGTACCGACCCCTCTCGCTCTCCAGGCTTCAGCGAAAGCAACGTGAAGCCTCCGGAGCACAGAGGGAGCGCTCCCTCTGCGCTTCAGAGGCTTCATGTTGCTATCGCTGAAGCCAAGGAACCTGCATTCGCTCCATAGGACACATACACATTTCCCCTTCATTTTTGGAGGGGGAAAAGTGCGTCCTATAGAGTGAAAAATACGGTACCTCATTGATCACTTGGACTGGTGGAACTAGTCCTGTTGCAGCATGGGTAGGCAAACTAAGGCCCAGGGCTGCTTTGCCATCAGGGCCTCTGGTTTGCTGCCATGAGAACAGGGTCCTGAAATAGAACTCCCCCCCCCCTTTCTCCTTGCCATGCATCATTTTATAAATTTATATTGTGTTGCCTCTCAGTCAGATGTTCCGCACCAAGTGATCTCAGGCAGCGAAGGCGGAGGTGAGCACAACACAGCTTGGCGTTTTTGGGTGGCGCTTGTGGTTCCTGTAGTAATAATATTATAATAATAATTTATTATTTGCACCCCGCTCATCTGGCTGGGTTTCCCCAGCCACTTTGGGCAGCTTCCAACAAAGATTAAAAATACATTGAAATGTCACACATTAAAAATTTCCCTGAACAGGGCTGCCTTCAGATGTCTTCTAAAAGTCTGGTAGTTGTTGTTCTCTTTGGCATCTGTTGGGAGGGCATTCCACAGGGCAGGTGCCACCACCGAGAAGGCCCTCTGCCTGGTTCCCTGTAACTTGGCTTCTCGCAGGGAGGGAACCGCCAGAAGGCCCTCAGAGTTGGACCTCAGTGTCCAGGCAGAACGATGGGGGTGGAGACGCTCCTTCAGGTATACTGGGCCAAGGTCGTTTAGCCAGAAGACTCTCTGGCTTCTTCCTGCAAGAGAGTCAGGCCTTCCCAAATGCATGTGGTGCTCTCGCTCTCGCTCTCGCTCTCTGAAAAATAACCGGAGTCGAGAGTGGATTTCATGCTCTTTATTCAGCTCATAGTGGTGAGGAGGAATGGAAGTTCCCCCGAAATGTCTGCTTTATATACATCATTTATACAAAGGGCCCCCATGTGATTGGCTAATTCCGGGATTCTCCTATAGGCCAATCAGGTTGCAGATTCACTTCCACCTGGAGTTGTATTGGGTGGCTTCTGCGGACCAATCAGACTGCTGCATTCTGGATTCTATTGTTCTAGGACCAATCAGACTGCTGCATTTTGGATCCTATTGATCTAGGACCAATCAGACTGCTGCATTCTGACTCCTATTGTTCTAGGACCAATCAGCCTGCTGCATTCTGGATTCTATTGTTCTAGGACCAATCAGACTGCTACATTCTGAATCCTATTGTTCTAGGACCAACCAGACTGCTGCAATTTGGATCCTATTCAACTCAGTACATAACACTCTCTTTACGGGGTGGGAGGAGGGCAGCCTGCAGCCTTCCTAAGCCCCGAGCCTTGAAGAACGACTCAGTTCTCACGCCCAGCACCAGCCCACGACCTGGGGGACGGAGAGAAGCTCAGCGCAGGTTGCGGAGGCTGGAAAGGGGTCCCAGGCGCAGCAGCCTCCTGGCAGCACGTCCTTCCCAGCCCCTGCTCCCTCTTCCATTTAGCAGGTGAATAGAGGTGATTTTGGAGAGGTTTTTAATTAAACATCTGGAGTCTTTGGCAAGCCTCCTGGATGTCTAATTGCTGCACCTCTGGCCGTCCCCTGAGGCTGCTAGAGGAGTTCCTCCCAGTCTTCAAATTTAGGGGAGGGCACTGCAGTGTGTAACTTTTTCCACCTCCTCCTGGAAAAAGTGGGGAGATCAAGGCTTTGGGAAGGAGCCACATCCAGGCAGCAGCGTGAGGAGGAGTCAGGATCAGGGAATCTTGCCCCCTGGGGGTGACGGCACAAGTTGTTACCTCCTGCCCTGCCCTTTGCTGGACTGGACACTTGGACTGCCTCTCTAGGAGGAGTCTCTCCCTACAGTTTTTCTTTCCAGTGTCTTTTAAAGGTAGCTGAGCCCCAGAACTCAGGCAGCGTATTTGGTAGTGAGTGGAGCTCTCATTTCCTGCCCTCTCAGTTCTGTGTGTCCCGTCCCTTTTATGTTTTAAATATTCATTGTCTCTGAATGTACTTTCATCCAGGTTCCTCTCATTAGTACAGGGCAGGAGTCAGCAAACTTTTTCAGCAGGGGGCCGGTCCACTGTCCCTCATATCTTGTTGGGGGCCAGACTATATTTTTTTTGGGGGGGGGGAATGAATGAATTCCTATGCCCCACAATAACCCAGAGATGCATTTTAAATAAAAGGACACATTAAAAGGTAAAGGGACCCCTGACCATTAAGTCCAGTCGTGGCCGACTCTGGGGTTGCAGCGCTCATCTCACTTTATTGGCCGAGGGAGCCGGCGTACAGCATCCAGGTCATGTGGCCAGCAGGACTAAGCCGCTTCTGGCGAACCAGAGTTGCACACGGAAACGCCGTTTACCTTCCCGCCAGAGCTGTACCTATTTATCTACTTGCACTTTGACGTGCTTTTGAACTGCTAGGTTAGCAGGAGCAGGGATCTAGCAACGGGAGCTCACCCCGTCGTGGGGATTCAAACCGATGACCTTCTGATCGGCAAGTCCTAGGCTCTGTGGTTACACTCATGTAAAAACATGCTGATTCCCATACCGTCTGTGGGCTGGATTTAGAAGGCAATTGGGCCAGATCCGGCCCCCTGGCCTTAGTTTGCCTACCCATGGTACTGGCTGTCAGCTTGGTGCAATGGCTAGATCAGTGCTGGCAGGGGCTGATGGGAGTTGTAGTCCAAAACCAGGTTGGCAAACGCTGATCCAAGGTTAACGTCTGTTTTTTATCGTGCTGCCTTTATCGTTGGTTTTGTTCTGCTGATTATCTGAAAGTTACTGCTGTTCCGAGTTTATTGCTTTGCTGTATTGTTAGCCGTGGTGGGAATATTTATCCTGAAGGGGTGATAGGCAATTTGTACAAGCAAATACATGAATATGCTACATTTTCCCAGCAATTCCCAGAGAGCCACATTTTGTACATGGAAAGCAATGGTGAATCTTCATCTCGTCTCCAGCCTCACTGTGGTTCTATGGAGAAGAGTTAATGAAATTCAACACCCAACTACTTATTTCAAAACCTGGGGGTGCTTTCAGATGGGATCTTAACTGTGTTTTCTGCAGAAAGTCTAATTCTGGATTCAAATTTTATTGTGGGAGGGGGATAAAGGCTGGTATTTTGACACTGACAATGTCGTGCAGACACTGGAAAAAAATTCGGGGTGTGTGAACAGCACGCATCCCACAAGGAACATCTTAAGAAAACAGAATACTGTTAGCGTCATTTTGGACAAGATGATGATTGGGATCTTTTCCAATTCTACAATCCAATGATTTTTGCTTTGATAGCCGAATAAAGGAATCTTTTACTTTTATTTATTTATTGTAAATATTTAAAAATCACCGTTTTGCCTGCAAGAGACCCTGAGGTGATACGCAATAATAAGAAAACTATTATACGAATCAAAAATGCTCATTAAAAACAAAACAGAACCATTATGTAAACACTTGAATACTTTAGCGTTTAATGTTCATAATTAGGCCTGCAACCTCTAATCGACTGGGGTAATCTATTTGAAACCTTTTTTAAAGGGACCAAATAGAGCTCATGCCCGGTTAGTTTTGCAACATTTTTTCTTACTGAAAAAAGATAATTGTTTTAATAAAAGTAGCTGTAGGAGCTTTAGGCATGGTTGTGCTGGCAGAGGCTGAGGATAGTCTGCCTGGTTGGGAAGGCTCATATTTCTCCAAAACGGAAAAGTGCTTCTTCATGCGGTGCTTAGTTAAACTGTGGAACTCCCTGCCACAGGAGGCAGTGATAAGCACCAATTTGGATGGCTTTAAAACAATTTTAGACAGATTCATGGAGGAGGAGAAGGGGTATCAGTCACTGCTAGCCAGGGCTATCCTCTGGTTACCAGTTGCTGGAAACCACAGAAGGAGAAAGGGCTCTCAAGCTCAAATCCTTCTTGTGGCTTTCCCACAGGCATCTGATTGGCCACTGTGAGAACAGGATCCTGTGATAAATGGCCTGATCCAGCAGGCTCTTCTTACCTGCCCTGCCCTTACCAAGAGTCCTCACAGGTGTGAGACTGGGGAACTGTGCCTCTACATTCGATAACATGACTTCTTGGTCCCTCTCCATTGGTAAAAACTGGACCCTGGCAGAAACGTGACTGGACTGCTCTGGCCTTTGTTGTTGTTGAGTTGTTGAATCGTGACCCCCTGGACCAGAACATGCCAGGCACTCCTGTCTTCCACTGCCTCCCGCAGTTTGGTCAAACTCATGCTGGTAGCTTCGAGAACACTGTCCCACCATCTCGTCCTCTGTCGTCCCCTTCTCCTTGTGCCCTCCATCTTTCCCAACATGAGGGTCTTTTCCAGGGAGTCTTCTCTTCTCATGAGGTGGCCAAAGTACTGGAGTCTCAGCTTCACGATCTGTCCTTCCAGTGAGCACTCAGGGCTGATTTCCTTCAAAATGGATAGGTTGGATCTTCATGCAGTCCATGGGACTCTCCAGAGTCTCCTCCAGCACCAGAATTCAAAAGCATCCATTCTTCGGCAATCAGCCTTCTTTATGGTCCAGCTCTCTGGCCTTAGTAAAGGTAAAGGTAAAGTACCTCTGGATGGTTAAGTCCAGTCAAAGGCGACTCTGGGGTTGTGGCGCTCATCTTGCTTTTCAGGCCGAGAGAGCTGGCGTTTGTCCCCAGACAGCTTTACAGGTCATGTGGCCAGCAGGACTAAACCGTTTCTGGCGCAACAAAACACCATGACAGAAACCAGAGCGCGCGGAAACGCCGTTTACCTTCCCGCCGGAGCGGTACCTATTTATCTACTTGCGCTGGTGTGCTTTTGAGCTGCTACGTTGGCAGGAGCTGGGACAGAGCAACGGGAGCTCACCCCTTCATGCAGATTTGAACCACCGACCTTCCGATCGGCAAGCCCAAGAGGCTCAGTGGTCTAGACCCCAGCGCCACCCGCATCCCTTTCTGGCGTTAGTGGATCCCCCTTGGCCTTGGTGGATCCCCCCCCAAGTGCTTCCACCTCCTGCTGTGTGGGAGAAAGGACCACAGAGAGAGAGAGAGACTCTTGCACAAAAGCAACACCTCTTTCTCAGTGCACGCAGAAGGCCAGGTGGAAATCCGTCTGTGAAGGAGGGGAGAAGATAGAAATCCCCAGTTGGATTTGGGGGCTCCTGGCAATTGTCTTCCCTCTATGCTTCCTCCTCCACCTCCTCCTCCTCCACAGGGAGACCTCGCTGAGAATCTATCCTTGAGGAGCGCACGTCTTTTCTCTGCATGATGAACAGCTTGCCTGGTTCCTCCAGGGACCGCCCCCCTCTCCCCAATAAATCTCCCGCTTCCAGGAGTTTTTGGTGGGACAACTTCTCCGAGGACGCATGACTCTTGTTGATGGGTCCCGGTTGCCTCTGATTATTCCTGCTATTTTCCCCTTGTCATATCCATCCAGAGCGGCAGCGAGGATTAATAGTCTCCTTGGAAGCCGGAGTAAGGTAACAGAGGGGGCAGGGAGGCCGTTGCCGGGGATAAATCGCAGCCGCTCTCTTGCTGGGGAGCGCAGCCTGAGTTGGAGCTGTGGGACTGGGGCAGAGGGGCTTCTGGGACCCCTGGGGGGGAGGAGCATAAAGCACAGGGCCAGGACCCCCTTGGCGACACTTCTGCTATTCCTGTGCCAAGAAAACACGGGTCCAAGCAATGTTCCCCTTGCCATGCTCCTTTTCCAGGGAAAACCCACTCTTTAGCTCTAAATCTGCAGAAAACCCGATTGCTGTTGGCTCCAATTGAACACTAAAGAGTGGTTTCCTTGGGGGAAAGTAGCATGACAAGAGGAAGTGGGGATGAGACCCTTGTTTGCTTGCTTGCTTGCTTTTATTGGGTTTTATAAAGGAGAGTAAGGTTACAGAAACTAGTATACCAAGTTTTCTCATGTCATTTGTATATCACAAAAATAGCATAATAAATGTGGAAAAAGAGCTACAACATATGCTTCATTGTTAGTGGTCAATGTACAGGTTCTTGGTTCATGAATTGGTTTAAACAGTTAAGAGAAAGGAAGGAAGGAAGGGAGGGAGGGAGGGAGGGAGGGAGGGGGAGGGGGGAATGGTGAGTGGGTTGGGGTCAGGTGGTTATATTTCTATTCTTCTACTTAGTGGGGGGGGTGAGCCCCTAGTTGAGGTGGAGAGGTTCTCAACAGAGGACATTCCAGGCAACCCCTGTTGCTGATCTTCCATTCACAGCTTGCTGTGTTTCTCTTCAGCCATCTTTGCCAGCCTGGCACCATCAAGACGTTTTGTGCTAGAGTTCCCATCAGTCCCATCCAGCACAGAGCAAACAGGGCCATCCTCACCCCAGAATATGCTACTGTTTTATTAGTGGAGAAATTTGGCATCTTTTACATTTTAATATGAACCTCCCTGCTTTCTCCATCTGAAAAGATGCACGAACGGGAATGGCGCTCATTTGTTTCCTTGCTTGTTTTATTTCTGGCCTTCCTTTTTCTCCGAAGAGCCCAAGGTGGAGTACAGCCTTCCTCCCCCTCCTTCTTGTTTTACCCCCACAACAGCCCTGTGAGGCAGGCTAGGCTGAGCGGCAGTGACTTTGTGGCTGAGTGGAAATTTGAACCCTGGTCTCTCCCAAGTCCTAATCTGATGCTCTCACCGCTGCACCTCACCGGCAGCACTGCTGAACCACACTTGGTTATCCTTTGAAATATCCTTTGGTTATCCTTTGAAACTGAATTTTTCGATGCTGTTCTCCAGCCAGAAAATGTGTATAGTAGGGTAAAATGTCTATCTGCAGGGGGGGAAATGTACTAAAGCCCTGATAATTTTTTTGTATTAACTTTTTCAAAAAATTAAAAAAAATGCAAACTTATGCAAAAATAAGAACTGAATTTTATAAGGGGAACAGGAGAGAAACCCTGAATGACTTATTTGCCCATTCCACGGATAAGATTCACTCCTGGAACGTGTAGACAAATTGGAGGAGATTTCTGGAATTTCTAGGTTTGAGTTGTGCCACCTCTCCGGAGCCCTCCTTCAAGAGGGACGGAGGGCTTTTGTTTAATTTTCGGGGGGTGGGGGCACCGTGAGTACCCTGCCCAACCTGAGAGCGGCTTCCCTGAGCCGAGATGGACTCCTGTCGCTCGGCTGCATTAAAGAGGCTTCTGAAATGGATGGGTTTCAGTTTCCTTCCTTGGGCCGCGGGAGCCCAGGGATATTGCAGCTCATCCATCTCAGAAACCTCTTTAACGTGGCCTGCAACAACTTTCTCGGTAGATGGATGCTGCTGCTTCCGTGCCCATTATCTGATGACCCGACTGGCAGGGCGGCGAAAGTTGCCATCAATCATTCTTAGCGATGGGCTTAAAGCAGGTGGGGACTCTGCTGCTGGTGCTCAGGCAGCCTGCCGTTCAAGATGGAGCTGTGCAGATCCAGGGGCTGGCCAGGGTTAGAACAATCTCTGTGCCAGACTGGCCTGGCCATCATTCAAATCAGCATTGGCCAACTTGGTGCCCTCCAGGTGTAGCTGTTGTTTTTTGGGTGGGGGGGGGGCTTCAATGCACATGAGCAAATAAGGCTGTTTTCATTTTTGAAAACACTTTATTTTTATGAAAGATTTCTTTGTTTACAAAAGTATGTGCAGTAGTGTCTCTTTTTTCAGGTTACGTTTTCTACGGATCAATTTGTCGTGAGACATTAGTGTTACATTAGGAAGAAAAGGGAAGGGTGGTGCTGTGGGTTAAACCACAGAGCCTAGGGCTTGCTGATCAGAAGGTCGGCGGTTCGAATCCCAGCGACGGGGTGAGCTCCCATTGCTCGGTCCCTGCTCCTGCCAATCTAGCAGTTCGAAAGCACCTCAAAGTGCAAGTAGATAAATAGGTACCACTCTGGCGGGAAGGTAAATGGCATTTCCATGCACTGCTCTGGTTCGCCAGAAGCGGCTTAGTCATGCTGGCCACATGACCTGGAAGCTGTACGCCGGCTCCCTCAGCCAATAAAGCGAGATGAGCGCCGCAACCCCAGAGTCGGCCATGACTGGACCTAATGGTCAGGGGTCCCTTTACTTTTAGGAAGAAAAGGGGGAAAGAGGTGGAGGGGGGGTTGGTATTTGGGGTGGGGTCAGGTGGCAATGCTTCCATTCTACTTAGTGTATGTGTGAGGTTTTGTGTCAGCATCACTTGTGTGGGTCTCCTTACTATTCACTTGTTGTATTTCATTGATTGTGAGAGAGGTTGTGGTTGGCCAAGGGGGTGGTTGGTTATCTTTGGTTGGCTGTAGTGAGATTTGTTTTCGTGTGTGAGTGGGGTGGGTGGTGGGTGTTTTTGGATCAGGTTAGCCAGATTGATTCAAATGCTGTTGTCGGATTCTTGTGGTTGTCTTGTTGGGCTGCGTATGTGATAAAGGGGAACCAAACTGTGGTGAAGGCGTCTTCTTCTATTTGTCCCGTGTCAGTTTCAGTTTGTTGGTCAGTTTTTCTAGTAAGGCTGTTTCCCATACTATTTGGTACCATTGGTCCATGCTTACTCCTGACAGGTCTCTCCAGTGTCTAGCTATGATGTTTCTGGCTGGTGAGAATAGGTGGGTTATGAGCTCTTTGTGATGTGAGTGGCCATTATTGTCTTGGAAGATCTTTAGTGGGGCCAGTTCTGGGGAGACTTCTAATACAGTCATACCTCGGGTTACAGATGCTTCAGGTTGCGTTTTTTCGGGTTGCGGACTGCCGAAACCCGGAAGTACCGGAACGGGTTACTTCCAGGTTTCGGCAGCTGCACATGCACAGAAGTGCTAAATTGTACTTTGCACATGTGCAGAAGCGCCAAATCGCAACCCGCGTGTGCGCAGACACGCTGCTGCAGGTTGCGGACGCTGTGGGTTGCGAACATGCATCCTGCACAGCTCATGTTCGCAACCTGAGCATCCACTGTACTTGCTTAGTTATTTTGCATATTTCTTGTAGGACTGATGTCCAAAAGAGTTGGGCTGTTTTCATTGTTTAGGCTCCCATCAGCCATTGCCAGCCATTGACTGATGGGATCTGTAGTCCAGACCTGGATGATGCCTAGTTGACCATAGATGCTGCTGAGTTGCAAAGCAACATAGGACCCAAGTGGGCCATTTGGCCTTGTCCTGAGACAATAACCTGATGCACGCTTTTCTGGCAGGTCCCTGGCCACCAACCTTTACTTGGAAGTCGATTCTGCAGCCCCCTGGGGAGAGCTTCTATTACTGCTGAGCTGTCTGTTGAAAGTGAGACAGGACGGCTTGTTTTGCGGCTGGGGAGAGGGGTGGGCCGTGCCAGATCTGGCAGCCAAAGCTGCTCTCAGCGCCAACAGCACTCAAGCCTGGAGCTTGCCAAGATATGACGTGGCACAACTCACCTTTGCTCATGCACGGAGCGTCTTCTCCATTTCCCGGCTATCCCACAGCCACCGCCATGAGCCAGGAGAGGAGAAACTTAGTTTCTGACGATGGCCTTTGTGGTCCCTTCCAACTCTGCAGTTCTGCAATTGTAAGATACACACAAAGTATCAAATGTGGTGACAGTAATAATTATGCAACAAAACAACAACACCACAAACTGACTTATAAGCATAAAACCAAATTTACTAGAATAATAACTAGCATAGAGATAGACTTGTAACCATTCAAGTATATAACGTTTATTGCACATGTAACTTGTTAAGATAAGGGGCGCGGGTGGCGCTGTGGGTTAAACCACAGAGCCTAGGACTTGCCAATCAGAAGGTCGGCGGTTCGAATCCCCGCGACGGGGTGAGCTCCCGTTGCTCGGTCCCTGCTCCTGCCAACCTGGCAGTTCGAAAGCACGTCAAAGTGCAAGTAGATAAATAGGTACCACTCTGGTGGGAAGGTAAAGGGCGTTTCCGTGCGTTGCTCTGGTTCGCCAGAAGCGGCTTAGTCCTGCTGGCCACATGACCCGGAAGCTGTACACCGGCTCCCTCGGCCAGTAAAGCGAGGTGAACGCCGCAACCCCAGAGTCGGCCACGACTGGACCTAATGGTCAGGGGTCCCTTTACTTTTAGGAAGAAAAGGGGGAAAGAGGTGGAGGGGGGGGTTGGTATTTGGGGTGGGGTCAGGGGTCCCTTTACCTTTACCTAACTTAAGATACAGTTGTACATTTATCCTCTCCATGTTTACAGTATTTCCAGTCTTTGTTTTGCACATGGCACCTTAGTATGTTTGTTGCTTGAATGGTTACAAGTCTATCTCTATTCTAGTTATTATTCTAGTAAATTTGGTTTTATACTTACAAGCCAGTTTGTGGTGGTGGTGTTTCGTTGCACTACAATTGCAAGAGCCGTTCAAAAATGGAGCGGACTCCCTCGGAAGGTGGTGGACTCGTTGGGTTTTAATCAGAGGTGTTCTGGCCACCTGCCAAGGATTCTTGAGCTGTGATTTCTGCATTGCAGCGGGTTGGACTAGATGAGCCCTTGGGGTCTCTTCCAGCTCTACAATTCCATGTGGGTGGATAGGGCTAAGCACCAGAAGGTGTGGCTCAAAAGTGCTCCTGAGCCTCATCACCTCATCTTTTAGCATCTGCCATCCTTAATAGTTATTGCATTGCCCATCTCCGCCGCCACCCTTCATCCCATCCTTCTGCCGCCAAGGGAGACGTTTTGTTTCATCAGCTGTTGGGAGCTGAGTGCCTGGAGTAGGAAAAGACCCTCCTTCTTCCTCCTCACCTGCCACTCATCTCCCCCTCCCTCTCTTCTCCCCCCTCCCCGGTTCTTAGTAACCTGGCATTTCTCCAGAAACAGCATTAGGTCCCCCCCCCTCCCCATATTGATTAGGCTTTGCTATTTGATCTTCCCCTTCTAATGCAAAACTCTTAACTGGTATTGGGGGAGGGGGTGGAATGAGGAAAGGGAGGTGGGGAGAAATGCTGACTTAGCACAAAGGTTGCCAACTTCCCTTCTTGTCTCTAGCTCTGCAGTTTCATCTGCAGACATGAGCTCATGCTGGCGATAAACTGCACCTGCTGATTCCCATGCATCAAACTGGATTTTTTTCCTGGTCAGTTGGCAACCCTAGATAGCATAAACCATGGGTAGGCAAACTAAGGCCTGGGGGCCAGATCTGGCCCAATCGCCTTCTAAACCCGGCCCACGGATGGTCCAGGAATCAGCTTGTTTTTACATGAGTAGAATCTGTGCTTTTATTTAAAATGCATCTCTGGGTTATTTGTGGGGCATAGGAATTTGTTCATTTCCACCCAAAAAATATAGTCTGGCCCCCCACAAGGTCTGAGGGACAGCGGACCGTCCCCCTGCTGAAAAAGTTTGCTGACCCCTGTAAACTCTTCCTAACCTCATAAGATGTCCAGGAATTCAATTTTTTTAACCCCTTGGAGAAAAATAGTTAATAGCTGCTGAAGGACATTCACACAGAATGGGTCTCTCGATGACTCCTGCCCACAATCTGAGTTGCCAACTACTCAGCCAGCCTTGGCAGACCCCACTAACCAAATCCACAGCCCTTAGCAGCTAGGAATACTTAGGCTTCTCCTGTCCCATCAAGCTGAGATTAAGCACACAGGTGCAGGCTGGGCTTGCGCTTTTCCTGGTCAGTTGGCAATCCTGGAAGGTTTTTGACACAGAACGGAGGAAGTGAGCTTTGAAAGTGGCTTTCATTCCTCGAGTGTGAGACTTGGTGGGTGTTGGCCGCCTTTGTCTCTACAGTGAAGCCTCAGTTTTCAAACGTGATCCGTTACCCGGAAGTCCGTTTGACTTCCAAAATGTTCGCAAACTGAAAAGCAAAGGGCTGTCAGCAAAGTGAATGGTGAAAATGAAAAAACACGCTATTCAACTTCCAAAAATCGTTCGAGAACAGGAAGCATTCACTTCCAGGTTATCGGCGATCAGGTTCTGAATTGTTCAGCTTCCGAAGCATTCAACAACTGAGGTTCCACTGTACTGGGTGTTCTAAGGGTGCTTTTTTGTTTGTGGTGTGTGTGAGAGAGAAGCTAGCCTAATAACTAAATGCACAGAAATTCAGAAGTTGAGCAAGCTTGCAGCCGTAACCCTCTTACTGTACAAGACTTACACGGGAGTAAGCCCCACAGAGCTTACTTCAGAGTAGAGATGCACTGCGATTCAACCTTGCGTTTGTATGAGTCAAGGTGGGGCTGGGTGTTGGGAGTTTTCCCTTCTGCTGTCCATATATCACCCAGGCACGGGGCTCTCTCTCGGGACGGAAGAGCGGCCAAATATTATTGTCTGAGCATCCTTTGCCAAAAACACCACCTGATATCAGACCCCGAGGAAATTCCTGCCTGCAGGCTCTCCGCTCCCCCTCTCCCTAGCGCCAGCCCCTCTTGGCTCTCGTGCAAAGTCTTAGCAGATGTAGCCCTGGTGTTTGCACTGATACACCACCAGACCGTAATGTTTGCAAGGTGTTAATGGAGGAAGTCTAGCTTTTAAGGCACTGGATGGATTTTGACTTCGCCTGGAAGGCAAACCCCACCTCCACTTGGCGCGGCCATGTTTCTCCCTGTCCTGCCGCCCTCTCCCCACACACACCCCTCTAGCTATAGGAGCCAAAGTCGGAAGCAGGAACGCATGCAACTATTTTCCTGTCTGTTGCATTGGTGAACGTGTGTCATAATAGCATGTGGAACTCATTGACACATGGTGCAAGGGAAACAGACGACTGAGGAGGATGCCAGAAAGCATCAAAGATCATGAATGTTGAAGGAACTCCCCCCCAATGGCAGAGCAGTGGGGTGTGCCCATTGGGGGAGACAAGGCGAAAGCTCCAGGTTTCCCACTTTCCCAGGTCCCTCTGCCTGTACTACTAAATATTCCAATAGAGCCTGAGAAACAGCTCAGTTGAGGGGTGGCCTTTCTGCCCTGAACACCAGCCAAAGCCTGAAACGGAACATCTTCCAAAAGTGGATTAAAGTTTTATTTTTTATTTTTTTTTAAAGACTAAATACACATACAAATATGTTCCCAAGCTTCTGATGGACAGGGGTAGGATAATGAATCATAGAATTGCAGAGTTAGAAGGGACCCTATACTTGAAAGAGCATCTTCATCCTCATCCGTCAGGCCAGACACTGAGGTCCACCTCTGAGGGTCTTCTGGCAGTTTCCTCACTGTGAGAAGTGAAATTACAGGCAAGCAGACACAGAGCCTTCTCAGTAGTGGCGCCCTCCCTGTGCAATGCGCTCCTGTCAGATGTCAAGGAAATAAACAGCTGTCTGTCTTTTAGGAGACACCTGAAGGCAGCGCTGTATGGGGAAGTTTTTTATGTTTGAGATGTTATTGTGTTTTTATCTCTGTTGGAAGCCACCCAGAGTGGCTGGGGCAACCCAGCCAGATGGACATGGTATATTATTATTATTATTATTATTATTATTATTATTATTATTATTATTATTATTATTAATTTGGTCCAACCCCCCGCCATGGAGGGATCTCAACTAGATCATTCTTGACAGATGGCCATCCAACATCTGCTGAAAGCCTCCAAGGAAGCAGAGTCTACAACCTTATGAGGGGGTCCGTTCCACGACTGAGCAGCTCTGACCTTCGAAAATATATATAAAAAAATTTTTCCCTTCCAGTAGCACCTTAAAGACCAACTAAGTTAGTTCTTGGTTTGAGCTTTCGTGTGCATGCACACTTCTTCAGATACGAAAGCTCATACCAAGAACTAACTTAGTTGGTCTTTAAGGTGCTACTGGAAGGGGAAAAAAAAAATTTGTTTTGACTATGGCAGACCAACACGGCTACCTATCTGTAACTTCGAAAATATCTTCCTCATGTTTAATTGGGATCTCGTTTATTGTCATTTGAATCCCTTGGTTCAGATTCCCTCCTCCAGAGCAGGACAAAGCAAGTTCAAGGGGTTTAATATATTTAAGATAATGGGTTGACAAACTAAGGCCCAGGGGCCAGATCCGGCCCAATCGCCCTCTAAATCCGGCCCGAGGACGGTCCAGGAATCCGTGTGTTTTTACATGAGTAGAATGTGTGCTTTTATTTAAAATGCATCTCTGGGTTATTTGTGGGGCCTGCCTGGTGTTTTTACATGAGTAGAATGTGTGCTTTTAGTTAAAATGCATCTCTGGGTTATTTGTGGGGCATAGGAATTTGTTATTTATTTTTTTCCAAAATATAGTCCAGCCCCCCCACAAGTTCTGAATGACAGTGCACCGGCCCCCTGCTGAAAAACGTTTGCTGACCCCTGTTTAAGATGCACTGACATGGAGTTGGAAGTATATATCTCTGATTTTAGCAAGCAGGTGTATAAAGCTATATACTACTGTATATACATTTTAATTGACTTGTTGCTCACCCTGAGCCTGTTGAATAGGGCTGCTCCGTGATATGGACCTCAGCCCCCACTCACTTCTCAGGCATTGATCAGGAACAACCAGAGTCATTTCTCATGTATCCTGTTTACATCTAGGAATTGAATTCAGATTCTCGCTTGGGCTTCTAGGGGACCAATTATGCCACTCCAGAAAGGAGCCCTGGTTTGCCATCTCAGTTCATGGGAAGCAGCTGTGGTCGCTCACTGGTAGAGAATCTGCATTGTGTGCAGAAGGTCCTGGGTTCAGTCCCCAAAGGTATCCCCACACAGGACTCCTACCTAGAGAGCCAGTGCTAGTCAGTCTAGTCCCTACTGAGCTGGACAGACCAGTGGGCCGACTCTCTCTTCCTAAGGTTGGCCAATGTCAACTGGGAGGGTTCTACTCATGGCTCAACGTCAAGTCACGGATGCTATCCTAGGCTGCATCAACAGAAGTCTTGTGTCTGAGTCAAGGGGAGCCATAGTACCACTTTGGTCAGACCACACCTGGACTACGATGCCCAGTTGTGGGCACCACAATTTAAGAAGGATGTTGAGAACCTGGGTGCAGAGGAGAGCAACCAAGATGACCAAGGGTCTGGAAACCAAGCCTGATGAGGAATGGTTGAAGGAGCTGGGTATGTTTTGCCTGGAAAAGAGGGGACTGAAAGGAGATATGGGAGCCATCTTCAGATATCTCAAGGGCTGTCACATGGAGGAGGGAGCAATTGTTGTTGTTGTTGTTGTTGTTGTTAATACCCTGCCCATCTGGCTGGGTTTCCCCAGCCACTCTGGGCAGCTTCCAACAGAATATTAAAATACAATAGAGAGAGCAAGCTTGCTTTCTCCTGGTCTGTAGGGTAGGACTTCAACCAATGGCTTCAAGTTACAATAAATGAGATTAGGGGGCAGAATGTAGGGTGAACAGTCCCCCCCCCCCAATCCTTTCCATCATTACCTGGAGCAACTGGGCAGAGCAGGAGGACTGTCGTGAAGAGAGCATGCCCTTCCTTCATTTCCAGGAGGAGGAGAGCCCATGTTTGCTAGGGAAAAGGAGCAAGTTTCTTTAACCTTAATCCAAGGTACTCATTGGTTCAATATTCCTGCATTGCAGGGGGCTTGACTAGATGATCCTTGGGGTACCTTCCAACTCTACAGTTTTGTGATTCCATGAAATATGAAGTGGTGACATATGTAGGGAGCCAGTGTGGTGTAGTGGTTAAGAGTGATGGACTCGTAATCTGGTGAACCTGGTTCACTTCCCCGCTCCTCCACATGCAGCTGCTGGGTGACCTTGGGCTAGTCACACTTCTCTGAAGTCTCTCAGCCCCACTCACCTCACAGAGTGTTTGTTGTGGGGGAGGAAGGGAAAGGAGAATGTGAGCCGCTTTGAGACTCCTTTGGGTAGTGATAAAGCGGGATATCAAATCCAAACTCCTCTTCTTCTGGAGACAATTGCGTTGGCTGCCCATGTGGGTTTCCTGGCCTCATTCAGAGTGCTGGCAGTGGCTTCTGGGGTCTAGCACCCTCTTGCTTGTCCCAACATCCCTTCGCTGGGACCAACTGGGGGCCTTTTCAGTGACTCTGGGATTGCGCCCTTCTTTGGGCTCCTCTTCCTTATCCTTGATGGCTTCCTCCAAATTGCTGCATCCTTCCTCTTCAAGAACTCTTCAGGGACTTGGATGGTTTTCGAGTTCCTGCGCTGATTGGTTTTTAACTTGCTCTATTGAATTGTTTCTGTGGTTGGAGGATATTTAATAGTCCTAATAGATGCTTGCGGGGGATTTTTGTGTGTGTTTTGCCACTCTTAGAAATTTTGCAATCTCATTTTCATTTGTTTTAACTTATGGCTGGCTGCTGGGAGCTTTTGAAAGGAAAAGCGGGCTGCGCATGCTGCTTTAAAAAGAAATAATTGTAAATAAATGCAGTGTTGCGGCATTTCAAAAACACCCTCACCCCAAAAAATTCTATTTCATTGCCAACATAAGTGAAGTACTTGTCCACACTTTGCCCTGCTGTTTACCCCTGGGACAACCTGTGAATCAGAAGAAATGGCAATTGGGTTTTCTGTGGATTGCCATTTGTTCCAATTTAGCGCTAAAGAGCGGGTTTTCCAGGGGAAGGTGGCAGGGCAAAGGCAAAACTGCTTGGACCCATGTCTAGAAGGCACTGGAAAAGCAAAAAAAACCACTTGGATCTGTGCCTTCTAGGCACTGAACAAGCAGAAGTGTGGATGAGCCCAAAATCCCATTTCTTTGAGACCCGATTTGTAGTTTCGCCTGGGTCTGCTCTTGCAAACATCCCTGCTACAAATCAGTACACTGTAGTTGTGGGGCAAGAAGGTTGAAGTCAAAACAGAAGCTGTGAAGATGAGAGAGACATGGAGGAAGAGAGAGAGCGAGCGCAGGGAGCAAGAGCAAGCTGCGGAAATCACCTCAATTAGCTCTGGGTCTTAGAGGACGCCGTCTTGGGAATTTCACTCCTGAGTTGTTGATTTAAAGCATCTTTATTTTGCAAGGATCTTTTGCCATCTCCACCGTGTTTTCCCTCCCAACCAATCTGTGCAGGAGGCTCTGTTTATTTCTAGTTCGTATGCGGAAGGGTGAGTGTGTTGACTACCTGAATACCAGGTGATGGAAACCTCAGGAGAACACCTTTGTGCTCAAATCCTGGTTGCAGGTTTCCCATGATGGACATGTGCTTGGACCCTGATAGAACAAGATGCTGGACTAGATGGGCCGTTTGATCCCGAAAGGCTCTTTTACATTCTTATGATTGTAAAAAGGTAAAAGGTAAAGGACCCCTGGATGGTTAAGTCCAGTCAAAGGCAACTATGGGGTTGCGATGCTCATCTCACTTTCAGACTGAGAGAGCCGGCGTTTGTCCACAGACAGCTTTCCAGGTCATGTGGCCAGCAGGACTAAACTGCTTCTGGTGCAACGGGACACCGTAACGGAAACCAGAGCACACAGAAATGCCGTTTACCTTCCCGCCACAGGGGTACCTATTTATCTCCTTGCACTGGTGTGCTTTCAAACTGCTAGGTTGGCAGGAGCTGGGACAGAGCAATGGGAGCTCACCCCGTCGCGTGGATTCAAACCACCAACCTTCTGATCGGCAAGCGCAAGAGGCTCAGTGGTTTAGACCACAGTGCCACCCACACCCCACTTCTTATTATTGTCCCACACGCTAACACCAGAACTGGCAAAAAAAAATATCCCAAGATGAAGCCTGTTCTACCCCCAAAAGGTTGCAAGGCCACAGGTCCCCTGCAGACAACCTGTTTATCGTGCATTCATCCTGACGTCCTTGTACAAGGCTCGCACCCAAAGCCTGCTGCTGTTGTCTTTTAAGTGAATTTGCATGTTAATCTCCTTGAAATGTGCAAACGTAAAGTTCTCGTATGCTCTTGAATCCCTGCCCGCAAAATATTGACAATTTGGAGGTGCCCCTAAAACTCCCCAGCAAAATGACAAGCGTTGCAATGTAAAGACAGTGCTGCCTATCTTGGTAAACCAGGAATGCCTGGGCAGAACAGGGACTTGCCCTCCCTGTGGGCACATTTTTAGTCTTCCTGCACAAAGGCTGTGCATTGGAGTCTCCTACACACTGGGCACACTGCCCAGAGCAAAGGAGGGGGGCACCTCAAAGAGCCCCACTTCCCATTTGGAGCAAACCCAAAGCGGCAATGAGTTTGAAGGGAGGCCTGCTCTCTCCAGGTCTCAGGGAACAAAGGAGGCTGATTGCCAGGTCTCATTAACAGCACAAAAGGCGATGGAGGCATTTTTGGATGGGTTAATTAAAGAGCCACTGTGATAAGGCCAGCTGGGCTTTGCAGAAGGAGCACTTTGAAAAGTGGTAGTTTCACAACACATACGCTTCCAGCAGAATCCCTGACAGGTAGCCATCCAACCTCTGCTTAGGTAAAGTTAAAGGGACCCCTGACCATTAGGTCCAGTCGTGGCCGACTGGGGTTGCGGCGCTCATCTCACTTTATTAGCCAAGGGAGCCGGCATACAGCTTCCAGGTCATGTGGCCAGCAGGACTAAGCCGCTTCTGGCGAGCCAGAGCAGCGCACGGAAACACCGTTTACCTTCCCGCCAGAGTGGTACCTATTTATCTACTTGCACTTTGACGTGCTTTCGAACTGCTAGGTTGGCAGGAGCAGGGACCGAGCAACAGGAGCTCACTCCATCGCAGGGATTCAAACCACCAACCTTCTGATTGGCAAGCCCTAGGCTCTGTGGTTTAGACCACAGCGCCACCCGCGTCCCCAACCTCTGCTTAAAAACCTCCAATGAAGATGAGTCCATTGTCTTCCGAGGGAGACCGTTCCTCCTCCGAACAATTCTTACTGTCAGAAAGTTCTTCCTGATCTTTAGTCAAAATCTCCTTGCCATGTGGATCCATTGGTTCATGCCCAACCCTCTGGAGCAGGAGAAAACAAGCTTGTTTCCTCTTCCAAGTCACAGCCCTTCGGATCTTTGAAGAGGACCACTCGATCTCCTCTCAAGTCTCTTCTTTTCCAAGCTAAACATACCCAGATCCTTCAACTGCTCCTCATCAGGCTTGGCTTCCAGACCCTTGATCCTCTTGGTTGTCCTCTTCACACCTTCGAGCTCTTCAATATCCTTCTCAAACTGGGGTGCCCAGAACTGGGGGGGGGGGAGAAGGAGGACCCCAATCCCAGTCATCTCCCACCGCTCCATAAACCACCAGTGCTGGTGTGCTGCAGCTCCCTTGTGGTTGTCACTGAGACGTGCGCCAGGATGCTATTTCCAAGCTGGTATGCTCCGTGGTTTTATTATCCTCCCGGTTTAAGCTGGCATTATGTGCTTATTTAGGGGGATTTTTTTCAAAATTAGTTTTGTGCTTCATAAGCTGTCTTTTTAAACAAAAATAAAAAAATCCCAGGCGAGGTGCCGCTGAAATAGATTGGGATCCAGGCATCCGGATGATTGCAGAAAGGTTGGACCTTGGCTGCCCTTGAGGGCTTGCGAAAGCATTTAAAAATTGCCTCCCTGTGGATGGCACTCAAGGCCTGTTGCTTGGCTCAGCTGGGACCGGGTGACTCCATTGATCTGCTGGTGTCGGGGCTTGCAGGGGAGGGGCCACAGTAGCTCGCTAGTAGAACAACTGCCTTGGGTGCAGAAGGTCTCCGGTTCAAGCCCCGAAGGCATCTCCAGGCAGGGGAATAATAATAATAATAATAATAATAATAATAATAATAATAATAATTTATTATTTATACCCCACACATCTGGCTGGGTTTCCCCTGGGTGGCTTCCAGAGAGCCATTATGGTGTAGTGGTTAAGAGCGGTGGTCTCGTAATCTGGGGAACCGGGTTCGTGTCTCCGCTCCTCCACATGCAGCTGCTGGGTGACCTTGGGCCAGTCACACTTCTCTGAAGTCTCTCAGCCCCACTCAGCTCACAGAGTGTTTGTTGTGGGGGAGGAAGGGAAAGGAGAATGTTAGTCACTTTGAGACTCCTTAAAGGGAGTGAAAGGTGGGATATCAAATCCAAACTCCTCTTCTTCTTCTTCTTCTTCTTCTTCTTCTTCTTCTTCTTCTTCTTCTTCCAGCAAAGTATTAAAATACAGTGGACTGTTAAACACTAAAAGCTTCCCTACAGAGGGCTGCCTTCAGATGTCCTCTAAAAGTCTGGTGGTAGTTCTTCTCTTGGACATCTGATGGGAGGGCGTTCCACAGGGTGGGTGCCACTACCGAGAAGGCCCTCTGCCTGGTTCCCTGTAGCTTTGCTTCTCGCAGGGAGGGAACCGTCAGAAGGCCCTTGGCACTGGACCTCAGCGTCCGGGCAGAATGATGGGGGTGGAGACGCTCCTTCAGGTCTACTGGATCGAGGCTGTTTAGGGAACCCTAAACTCTAGGGAACCCTAGAGAGCCACTGTCAGTCAGTGTAGACACATCTGTGCCAGATGAACCAAGGGGCCTGACTCCGTAAAAGGCAGATGACTGCAACGCGTGGTTTGTGGGGCTGCCTCTGAAGACAGTTTGGAAGCTCCAGCTGCCGTGGAATTTGGCAGCGCAAGAGGGGAGAGGGATCTCATGTACTCGAATCCTGCAGACCCTCAAACTGTCCCTATGTTCCCCGGTTTCACAAAAGCCACCCCAGTTTCTGATTTGATCCCAGAATGTCCCGCTTTTTCTCAGGACGTCCCTATTTTCATCGGAGAAATGTCGGAGGGTATGGAACTATCCCACCCCCGAGCCACCTGAAGGCAGCCCATTTAGAGGAGAGTTTTTTAACATTTAATGTTTTATTATGTTTTTACATATGTTACATATGTTTTACACATGTTGGAAGCCACCCAGAGTGGTTGGGGCAACCCAGTCAGATGGGTGGGGGTTTTCATCGGAGAAACGTTGGAGGTCATGATCCTCTTTGTGTTTTCCAAAGGCACCTGTTCAGCCCCTGAGAGAACAGGATGCTGGACTAGAAGTAAGGGACCCTGAGAGTCATCTAGTCCACCCCCTGCAATGCTATGTTCTTATCTTCCTTTGTTGCTGTGGCTCAGACAGCACTGTGGTCCTCAGCTCTGGTCCTCCTCTGATAACATGATTCTGGGGGCGTACGGTGGGGGTGCAGATGCCCCTCTGTTGCCTTGCGCCAGCGAGCTAAACTGTGGCTTCTGGGCAGAAGCAGCACTGAGGCAGGTGGGCTGCTGGTCTCCTCCTTCACAGCGGTGCTTATTTCCTCCTGTGCAGAGAGCCAGACCCATTGTGGAGCACTGCCACCCAGCGGTAGCATCCTCAGGAACTCAAAGCCTTCCTTGCTTTGGGGGGTTTTATTATTTTTATTTTTTGCTGTTGTTTTGCAAAAGCAGAGCAGCCTGTCTTCCTTGTGCAAGCAGATCAGAAAGGGCTGAGCTGGGGTGTGTTTGCCCAGGGGAAACGATCCTCTCCCTCTCTTTAAATTCACAGCTGCCCTTGAGCC
Organism: Podarcis siculus; assembly: GCA_034642415.1. NCBI lineage: Eukaryota > Metazoa > Chordata > Lepidosauria > Squamata > Lacertidae > Podarcis > Podarcis siculus. The sequence goes on along the minus strand of JAXCMG010000039.1, from coordinate 1,501,424 downwards.
GATTCTTCCATCTATCCTGTAATGGGGGGGTGTTTTTTGGAGGGGCTGTTGAGGAGCACCTGTAGCAGGAGAGAGGGAGGCGAGAGCATTTCTGGCCTCGCTGTTCTTGTTTTCTCTCTCTCTCTCTCTTCTGAACTTGCTGCGGGTCTGTTTGAATAATCTCTCTGTCAGACTCATTATCCTGTCTCTGGCCTTCGTCTGGTGTCTGAAGGCTGAAATAGCCATTAGCAGAGATGCTCGCCTCATACTAGAGCAGGGAGTGAAATGATTAAGGCAGGAGGAAGGATGCATCTCTCTCTCTCTCTCTCTCTCTCTCTCTCTCTCTCTCTGTCTCATAGATTTTAAGCAATGCACCCCCAGGTCAGGTCTCTATCTGGCAGCTCAGATTTTGAGACAAATTGCCGTGCAAATGGGTGAGGGCTTGTAAGGTGCTTCAGTGCCAGTCTCTGGGTCAAACCTATCTCCCAGTGACAAAGGAAGCTACCTTGCCAGACCACATGTCTGTCTGGCCCCAAATCACCTGCTCTGATAGCAGCTGCTCTCCAGGAGCTAAAGTAGAATACAGTGGTACCTCGGGTTAAGAACTTAATTAGTTGCGGAGGTCCATTCTTAACCTGAAACTGTTCTTAACCTGAAGCACCACTTTAGCTAAAGGGGCCTCTCGCTGCTGCCACGCTGCACAATTTCTGTTCTCTTCCTGAAGCAAAGTTCTTAACCCGAGGTACTATTTCTGGGTTAGCAGAGTCTGTAACCTGAAGCATCTGTAACCTGAAGCGTCTGTAACCTGAGGTGGTTGTTGTTGTTTAGTCGTTTCGTCGTGTCCGCCTCTTCGTGACCCCATGGACTGCCTTCAGATGTCTTCTAAAAGTTGGATAGTTGTTTATTTCTGATGGGAAGGCACAGGAGTCCAGAAATCCTGCAAATCTAGGAATCGGCTTTCTGAAATCTAGCCCCCAACCCTTTGCACCCAATGTCCCCTGAAGATGGAAGTGGTCTGGGCGCCATTGTTTATCTTGCTGCCAAGAATGCAAAAAGGGGTTTCCCGGGGGGGGGGGGGGGGGAATATGCAAGTGTTTGACTTTCGCATAACTCTTCATCAGACCTTGATTCAGGGAACAACATCATCCTTCATCTCTCCTAAGCTCTGGGACAAGCATGACAGCTCCTGAAGAAGAATAAATATGTGTGTGGTGGTTTGGGGGGGGGGGGGTTGATTTCTAGAAGCCCACCTGGAGCAGACACTTTCCTCCAGAGCTGGCATCCTCATAAGAAAGTGCTAATTGCCTTGTTCCTAAGCGAAGGCAGGCTTCACTCAAACCCAGTCACCTGCCAGGAACTGGAAGGCTGTGCCAAAGGATCCCCGGTTCAGATTTCTGTGGAGGCAGCAGTCTCCAAACCCATCGATAGATAGCTGCTGCTTCTGCGAGTTTTATCTTGCACTTAATTCCGCTGCTCCGTCTGTCTGCTCCTCCCCAAACATAGAGGCACTTAGTCCTTGCATGCAAAATGGATTTTCTGGGAATTTGCAAGTAAATCCATTCATTAGTTTGGGGCTTTAAATTAATTAAAGGACCTGGAGTCTTTTTAAGGAATTTAACATCTGTGTCAGTCTCTGTAATAGAATAAAACAGACTCTGAGGCTTATTTGGAATTTTAAGCTGTCATGGCCAGAGGCTGCCTTCAAAGTCACAAGGTTGCCAGTTATTTTTAACTCTTCTTACCAGAAAGCTCACGCGGGGTTTTTGCAAATCGAGCTCATCGCTTATATCGATGCGCTGCTCTCTGGCAAGGCCTGCTGCGGACCAGACCGCCGGGTCTCCCCAAGCCCTGCCTTGGAGGAGAGCACCCATAGCATGTCTGGGAAGAATGGTTTGGGGTACAGGTCTGGGGTTCTGCCAGCTTCTGAGTCCCAGCTGCTGGAAGCCACAGGATGGGGAGAGTGGGCTTTGTGTTCGAATCCTGGTTTCGGGCTTCCCTTGGGGGCACCTGGCTGGCCCCTGTGAGAACAGCATGCTGGACTGGATGGGCCCCTGGTCGGATCCAGCAGTTTCTCCTTATAGTCGTAAAACAGGCCCGTCGGGCGATTTGAGTCCCTGTTGTAGCTGTGTGTTCCCAAAGCACTTTTAACATCTCTGAAATTAAAAGCTGTAATTCTCGGTTTTACTGGAGCTACACCGAGTGTGAGCAAAAGGCATCTTTACAATCTTTTAAATCAAAACGACTTTTTTTTTTAAGAATTCTGAATTCAGTGACTCATACCAAATTATTTGCTTGCGGTCCAAGGCGGTTGGGCTTCAGACTCCCAGGTTGCTGGTGGAGAGACCCTGAGCTCTGCCTGTGGAAAAATGAGGTGCTAGATGAGAGGCAGTGTGGCATAGTGGTTAGCGTGCCAGACTAGGATCTGGGCGAACGGGCTTCAAATACTCGGCCGTGGATCTCACTGGATGGCCCTGGGCCAAGCACTGCCTCTCAGCCTCTCCTACCTCACAGGGTTGTTGTGAAGGTTAAATGAGAGGAGGGGGAGAGCCATGTATGCAGCCTTGAGCTCCTTAAAGGAAAAGGTGGGGTGGTAATACAATAAATAAAATGGTGCCAATTCAGACTGCAGGATGCGCTCAATCATAGGCTTGTAGGGGACCCCAGAGGTCCTCTAGTCCACCCCACTGCAATGCAGGAATCTCAGCTAAAGCATCCATGACTTATAAAAACAAACAAATGAGCCACCTCCTCGCCAAAAGACAGATAGTGTAACAGGGAGCAGACTGTGCTATTTTAATTTTATTTATTTATTACTTTCAGATATGGAGATTTTAATATTTTGATTATATATTTTGTGGTTTTATATTTTGATGTGGTTCTGGGAACCGCCCTGAGAACTCCATGTAGACTCCAGTACAGTCATACCTCAGGTTACTGATGCTTCAGGCTGCATTTTTTCGGGTTATGGACCGCCAAAACCCGGAAGTATCGGAACAGGTTACTTCCAGGTTTCGGCGGTCGCACATGCGCAGAAGCGCTAAATTGCACTTTGCGCATGTGCAGAAGCGCCAAATTGTAACCCTCGAGTGCGCAGATGCGCCACTGTGGGTTGCGGACGTGCATCCCGCACGGATCATGTTTGCAACCCGAGCATCCACTGTATATAAATTCAAAAAATAATGATGATGATGATGATGATGTTTGAAAACAGCACACTGCACCTGTAGCCTGAAGTGGTGGGATCCATTCCAATACCTTGGGATCCATTCTAGACACCTCTTCAGCCTGTTATCGGACGAAGCCTCTTCAGGCACAGACCAGGCAACCAAAGTGAGCAAATGGGTCTTTCAAAATTTTGCCCTTTTTAGTTCAACAAACGTTAGAACAAAGAGTTTTTCCAGGTTTAAGCACTGTGAAATCCTCTCTCCTACGCGATGATTAACCTGTTGCAGGAAGATAAAAGGAAAGGACGATAAGTTCCTGATATTAGCCGGCAAATTGCATAGATGGGGGTCGTAGCTTTGACGAACGCTTTATGGAATAGTTAATGGCTTGGAAATGGAACAAGCTCCCTGCCTGAGATTCCTCTACGTGTCATTATGGATGAATAAGACAGAAAGCCCTTCTACAAATTAAAAGTAATTTGTTATTATCCAATTTGCTAACTGTTTGAGATACAGTCAGCGATAATCTTCAGCTTTGAATTTTTCCAAGAATCTGTTTATATATAACCCTTAATTTAATACATAGCAGAAATTACAATATTTCACAATATAGGAAATAGGTGATATTGGTGATCTATGGGTCTAATTTAAGATGAATGCAGTTCTGGCGTATGATGATATTAAATCTATATTAATGCTTTCAATCCTCCCTGGTCTGAGTAGTATCAAATTAGATGGTGTCTTACAAAATTGTGAAAAGAATAATTACATAAAAGGCTTCTAAGATGATGAACCGAATTTGGCGACGATGAGAAATTTCTGGTCGGTGGCAGCAGAGGGGCAGGGGGCTAATTTGGGAGTGGAGGAAAGAGTTAAATTGCCCCTCCACAAATGATCTCATCCCACCCATTGTCACTGCCCACAACTGCTGTATTTTGCATTTCTAAAACAAACTTGGGAACTCCCTGTCTATCAACACCAGGGAGGCAGTTTCATTGTTCCCTTTTGGGCACCTGCCTAGAAGAAGAAGAAGAAGAAGAAGAAGAAGAAGAAGAAGAAGAAGAAGAAGAAGAAGAAGAAGAAGAAGAAGAAGAAGAAGAAGAAGAAGAAGAAGAAGAAGAAGAAGAAGAAGAAGAAGAAGAAGAGGAAGAAGAAGAAGAAGAAGAAGAAGAAGAAGAAGAAGAAGAAGAAGAAGAAGAAGAAGAAGAAGAAGAAGAATTTTTTATTTGTACCCCACTCATCTGGCTGGGCTTCCAACAAAGATTAAAAATACATTAAAATGTCACACATTAAAAACTTCCCTGAACAGGCCTTTAGAAGTTAAACGTTCTTCATTTCTTTTTAGCTGTTGCTGCTGCTGCTGTTAATCATCGTTTGACTATTTGTAAGCACCTGCTTTTAACTCGTCTGTTATCCATAATTTTAAGGTTTCCGTTTTATATTTTTGTAAACTGCTCGGAGGTTTTCTTCCAAGTGAGCGGAATATAAATCTTGTTAAGTAGAGGAAAGCAGTAAGAAGAAGAAGAAGCAGCAACATCTGCACCCGAGATGCAAAAGTGCGCTTGAGAGGGGTTATGAATGAGCCAAGGGGACTTGCAAGGAAACACTCCTAACAGGCATGATGCCAGCCACCCACACAGAGACAGTATCCTGCTCTTCTTTTTGCAAACTCCAATCCTGATCCTTTCCTAATTCCCCCCTCACTTTACATGCAGAATTCCACAACTACTAAGCATGCTCAGTAAGGCTATAGCTTTTTCTAGAGTGGCGCTTCATCATCATCATCATACCACAAGCAGGATCTGAGCACAAGAGCCTTCTGCATGGATGGCAGCTAACAGATTGAGGTTGAATCCTGACAAGACAGAAGTAGTGTTTGGGGGGGGGCAGGAGGTGGGCGGGTGTGGAGGACTCCCTGGTCCTGAATGGGGTAACTGTGCCCCTGAAGGACCAGGTGCACAACCTGGGAGTCATTCTAGACTCACAGCTGTCCATGGAGGCGCAGATCAATTCTGTGGCCAGGGCAGCTGTTTATCAGCTCCATCTGGTACGCAGGATGAAACCCTCCCTGCCCACGGACTGTCTCGCCAGAGTGGTGCATGCTCTGGTTATCTCCCGCTTGGACTACTGCAATGCGCTCTATGTGGGGCTACCTTGGAAGGTGACCCGGAAACTAGACTGGTGAGTAGGGGCGGCCGCCGAGGCCATATAACACTGGTCTTGAAAGACCTACACTCGCTCCCAGTACGTTTCCAAGCACAATTCAAAGTGTTGGTGCTGACCTCAGTCCATTAGACCTGAAGGAGCGTCTCCACCCCCATCGTTCAGCCCGGACACTGAGGTCCAGCGCCGAGGGCCTTCTGGCGGTTCCCTCGCTGCAAGAAGCCAAGTTACAGGGAACCAGGCAGAGGGCCTTCTCGGTAGTGGCACCCACCCTGTGGAATGCGCTCCCACCAGATGTCAAAGAGAAGAACAACTACCAGACTTTTAGAAGACATCTGAAGGCAGCCCTGTTTAGGAAAGCTTTTAATGTTTGATGCATTACTGTATTTTAATATTTTGTTGGTAGCTGCCCAGAGTGGCTGGGGAAACCCAACCAGATGGACAGGGTATAAATTATAAATTATTATTATTCTGTCCCTCCCATGGTTTCAAGCAACTGGTCTTTAGAAGCATCGCTGCCTCTGACTGTGAAGCAGAGCCATCCTGGCTAGCAGACTTCAGTAGCCCTTTCCTCCATTGTGAATTTGTCCAGTCCTCTTTTCAAGCCATCCAAGTTGGTGGCCATTGTTGCTTCCAGTGGCAGTGAGTTCCACAGTTTTAACTATGCACTGCGTGAAGAAGGCCTTCTCTTTAGAGCAGAGCTGTTGCCAGCTAAACAAGGGATATCACAGCCACAGGCTTTTAAAAAATCTATACATATAAATAATAAAAAGTTGGAATGTGTGTCTGAAGGAGGAGAGAGGCTGGCTGAAGGGAGCTGAGTTTTGAGGCGCCCTTTTTACCTCTTGCCTGGGAATTTGATCTGGGACAGGCAACACTTCGGCTGCTAGATATCCGTGGCCCTCAGCGGAGGGGCCTGAGATGCTTCTTGTACCAAGATGAAAGCTGTACTTGCGTGGGATCTGTCCTGCGACAATCCCTGTAGGGGGCTAATGTGGAGGCTTGATATATGCTTGTAATTACTGGAGGTTCTTTAGCACCCCGTGTTCTACAGGACGGCAATAGATGAGTCCCTCGTGACCTTAAATTCAGTAAATCTGCGCCGTTACGGAGAAGGGGGACAGAGAGAACCATTCTCCTCCCTTTCCTAATGCTGGATCTCACAGTTTAGCCAGTGAAGTGGAGGGGCTGTTGATTAAGGGTGGACAAACTTCTTCCCGGGACCCGTCTCTGACTCATGGAGTTGGCTGCCATGAAACGGTTGCAAAGGTTGTGGAGCAAAAGGTGCAGGCAATCTTGAAGCAATCGCTTTGCAAGACGTGAGCTGGCTCCTGCCTTTCAGGTTCTCGGTCAATGAGTGAAGTCTGAGTGTCATCAATGAGTGTAAAAAAATGGGTAAAGGACCCCTGGATGGTTAAGTCCAGTCAAAGGTGACTCTGGGGTTGCGGAGATCATCTCGCTTTCAGACCAAGGGAGCCAGCGTTTATCCACAAACAGCTTTCCGGGTCATGTGGCCAGCAGAACCAAACTGCTTCTGGTGCAACATGACACCATGATGGAAACCAGAGTGCATGGAAACACCGCTTACCTTCCCACCACAGTAGTGGTACCTATTTATCTACTTGCACTGGTGTGCTTTTCAACTGCTGGGTTGGCAGAAGCTGGGACAGAGCAACGGGAGCTCACTCCATCATGGGGATTCGAACCACTGACCTTCCGATCGGCAAGCCCAAGAGGCTCAGTGGTTTAGACCACAGCGCCACCCGTGTCCCAATGAGTGTGGTGCTGACCAACTAAGCCTTCTTTCTGATGGAGGCTTAGCTTGGTCAGAATCGAGTGTATGCTTCCAGAGTTAACACCAAACGCATCACTTCTGACAAAAGAGCCACCATAGGTGCTAGAGGGCTGTGAAAAATTGTGTCCCTGACTTTTTAGACTCATCTACCCATATACACGGGTGGCGCTGTGGTCTAAACCACTGAGCCTCTTGGGCTTGCCGATCTGAAGGTCAGCAGTTCAAATCCCCACGACGGGGTGAGCTCCCGTTGCTGTGTCCCAGCTCCTGCCAACCTAGCAGTTCGAAAGCACACCAGTGCAAGTAGATAAATAGGTACCGCTCTGGCGGGAAGGTAAATGGCGTTTCCGTGCGCTGCTCTGGTTCGCCAGAAGCGGCTTAGTCATGCTGGCCACATGACCCGGAAAAATGTCTGCGGACAAACACCGGCTCCCTCAGCGCTCAGTGAAATGAGTGCTGCAGCCTCAGAGTCATCCATGACAGGACTTAACTGTCAGGGGTCCTTTACCTTTACCTTTTTGACCCATATACTATCTGAAACCAAAGGGTGCATTGGTTGTGAAATGTGAACTTTTTTCCAGCTCTCCTATTGGATTCACACTGCGTTTACACACTAATGCAGCCGGGGTTGTGGGGTGTTAAGCTGATAGTAGCAGCAACGTGGAGAGGAGGAAGGATGGTTAAATTTAACACTGGGAAGATATATTGATATCACATCCGTTTTTGCTCAACAATCAAAGGAAAAGAACAATGGAGAATGTTGGCTGTTGACCTGTGCTTATCACTTTGCTGTAGCTATTATGAGGTATACATAATAAATAGCCGCAGCAAATGCTCTTAGGATTCATTGGCTTGCCTTATAACACTTTAATCTCGAATTTATCCAAGCACGGGCATCTGAATCCTGGTTGATTTAAAGCAGCGGTTCCCAAACTTTGGGAGGGCCGCCTTTTGGTTCCATAAACCCACCCCCAGGGTCTCCTACACTACCCTATAAAAAGCGTCATGCAGAATAGAAGTTTGCACGGCCCACTGGGAAGGTAGTAACACAATCAAATTCAGAACGGTAACAGTGGATTGCACATTTATTCAAAATCCAATTAAAACCTGTTAGTTTAATTAATTCAAGAAAATTGGTGGACTTGACCTGGTGGTGATACCAGCTTCTTGAACTCTGGTAGTCATTTGGACTTCCAGAGCCCCCACCCAAGCCCTCCCCCCTTAGGGCTTCTTCAAGCTTTGTGCCCCACTTTCCGGGCACAGGTCTGTGCTATAAAATAGCTCAGCGACTGAGTGTTTGCGTGTTTCCCAGATAAACCCATGTTTTACTGCTGAATTGGAGCAAATGGCGATCCGCTGAAAGACCGATTGCTGTTTGCTCTGATTCGGATGCAGAACTTCAAAGTCCTCTTCAACGCCAGGCTTGGTTGTGCCAGCCTGACAGCAACCATCCACAGACCTAAAACAAAAGGACTGGTTCACAGCTAATGGCACCTGAAGGGCTGAGGGTTGCCACTCGGGCAAACCCAGGCCTCTTGGGCATTGAACAACTGCAGGCAGGAAGTTTCTACAAAAGTGAGGAAAGATTAAGCTTTTTCTGGTGTGGAAATATAATCATTGGGGAGTTCCGCCTGTCTCCACCTGTTAGACGTGTTCTTTTCATGTGACACCAAGCGCGTTCAAATTCTGTTCACCTTTGTTCCTTCTTTTGCAAGTGGAGCAGAGGACTCGACGCACATTTACCATGCATTGGGTCCGAAGTGCTTTCCAGGGTTCAATCTGGATTGCTTGGCCCTTCTTCCTTCTGCATCCAGAGCAGCGTTCGATCGCAGCAGAAGAGAGCCTGGCTTGACCACCCCTTTCTCTTTCCCAACAGCGCCGCCCAAGGAGCCCGCATTGATGTGCCGGTCGAACAATTACCCCAGCGGCTTCTACTGCAGTTGGCACATGCCCATCCCGACGTACATTCCAGACACCTTCAACATCACCGTAATGTGAGTAGGGCCTTGAGGGAAGGCATTCCTTTGTGGAGCAGGGGGGAGAGCCTTCTCAGAACAAAAACACAGCGCTGGGTGCATGCTGCCTTGACTGGACTGGCTGCTTTCCTGAACATCAGCTTGAAGGCAGTCACCGGAGATCATTCCACAGGCATTTGTGCCCCTTTCCCAGCTGCTTTTACTGGAATTTTATCTAGCTTTTGAACCTCTATACCAGCGGTTCTCAACCTGTGGGTCCCCAGATGTTGTTGGACTACAACTCCCATCACCCCTAGCTAGCAAGGCCAGAGCTCAGGGATGATGGGAGTTGTAGTTCAACAACATCTGGGGACCCACAGGTTGAGAACTGCTGCTCTAAACAGAGTGTTTAGGGCAGGGACAGACTCTACGAGTTGGAAGGGACAACAGGGGTCACCCAGTCCAGCCCCCTGCAATGCAGGAATCTTTTGCCCAGCATGAAGCTCAAACCCACAACCCTGAGATTAAGAGTCTCATGCTCTTATCGACTGAACTATCCCAGCAGTTAACCCAAGGGGGAACCTGTGGCGTTCCAGACATTAAATACATCAGAAGGGCCTGGTGGATGAGGCCAATGGACCATCCGGTCTGGCCACCTGTTCTTGCAGTGGCCAAACAGATGCTCGTGAGAAACCTGCAAACAGGATTCGAGCACAAGAGCCGTCTCCCAGTACGTTTCCGAGCACAATTCAAAGTGTTGGTGCTGACCTTTAAAGCCCTAAACGGTCTCAGCCCAGGATACCTGAAGGAGCGTCTCCACCCAGACACTGAGGTCCAGCTCCAAGGGCCTTCTGGTGGTTCCATTGCTGCAAGAAGTGAGGTTACAGGGAACCAAGCAGAGGGCCTTCTCGGTAGTGGCACCCGCCCTGTGGAATGCCGCCCACCAGATGTCAAAGAGATAAACAACTACCTGACATTTAGAAGACATCTGGAGGTAGCCCTGCTCAGGGAAGTTTCTTATGTGTGGCATTTTAATGTATTTTTAATCTTTGTTGGAAGCCGCCCAGAGTGGCTGGCGAAATCCTGTAACCTCACTTCTCGCAGGGAGGGAAGCGTCAGAAGACCCCCAGAAGTGGACCTCAGTGTTCAAGCAGAACAATGGGGGTGGAGACTCTCCTTCAGGTATACTGGGCCGAGGCCGATTGGGGCTTTCAAGGTCAGCACCAACACTTTGAATTGTGCTCGGAAACATACTGGGAGCCAATGTAGGTCTTTCAGGACCGGTGTTATGTGGTCTTGGCAGCCGCTCCCAGTCACCAGTCTAGCTGCCGCATTCTGGATTAGTTGTAGCTACAGACACCAAGTATCAAGCCTGGGACCTTCTGCATGCGAACTCTGGGAATTCACTTCCAGGAGGTGTTGTCGATGCCCAGCTAGATAGAACAATGGTCCGACACCCCGTAAACAGCTTCCTGCAGAGCACAAACACAAGCCCTCAATTATATAAAAATGATAAGGAGAAAGCACAATTGGCGAAGATCCAGGCAAAACACACCCGGGTATACAGCCCCCATTAAAACAATACATAAGCGTACCACGGTCCGAAAGTATGGGAGAAATATACAGCAATGTATATATAAATAACCGATCAATATTAGATGAGAGTCCAGATAGTGTCTTGCTTCTAAACCACTTTATCAAAACATGTTTGCTGCAAAATGCCTTTGTAACCGCATATATTACTTCACCAGTCCTATGCTCTCGGAGGCATAAATCTTCCTTAATCGTGCTGCGGGGACCAATTCTCAAAGATAGCATGGGGAAGAGAAAGCAATGTGCTCTGTCACTGAGCTTCAGCCCACCCCAGAGTGGGGCAGGACTCCTGATCCTTGGCGAATTTTGTAGAAGAGGAGAAATTGGGTAGGCACAGCTCATTGTGGCCTTTTTGGGGACGGGGGAATCAAAGTCTCCCTGCTTGCCGTAATGCCCTCTCCTGCAGTGTGCTGGAAGGTGCAGGAAGTGAGTTGAGGATCCTGATATTTGATGGTCAACCAGGGCAGTGGCTGGTAGATTTACTTCCTCTTAATTAATTCAGCACACCTTCGCAACAGTGAGTGCCGCAAGTTACCGTCATGTGAAGAAATATCCCCTTTTGACAGTTTTAGAGGTGCGCTATCCCCAAGTAATTTAGCCAGCTTCATCAAAATTATTTGCTTCCTTCCAGATCCTCCTGTTACTTGGCCTGAACTGGTACTTCCAGATACGGCTTGAGATTTCACTTGAGGTGAAATCTGGTGGCAAGTGCTGATGCGGAGATTTCCTCCCACATGTCAGGATCCTGTCTGTGACCACTGTTATTTGTGCTGAACAACAGCCACCGACTTGCTCTCCTTGTGAAGGGCTAAAAAAAAGAAAAGGTCTGATTATGAGGCGGGTGAAAACATAAATTCTATTTCCAGGACAGCAGCCTGAAGCTTGTTTCCTTGATAAACAAGGACTGTGGTGCCTGTTCTTGTGAGAGTTGACAGGGTCAACATGATGTACGCATTCAAGGTTGGAGAGAACATGATGCTTTCATCTGAACTTTCCCCTTCTCTTCCCACCTCAATCTTTGCACCCCGCAATCCAAAATATCATCCCTGATATTTTGCTGCAACCCTAAGTTTGAGCCGGGCTTAGCTCCATCTCTTGAACCGTCAGGTTGGTAATAATGGAGAATGTCTCTGAGCACGTGCAGAATTTTACTCCTTCTTTTGAGTAGCTACCGCCCTGTGTGATAGTACAGGGAGGGTGTGAAATCCCAGACTTGAAATTCAGCCCTGAATATGGGCCCTCCTGTGAAACCCCAATCCGGCCACTTTCTACAAATATACGATGCTGGCATTTATATCTGTTCATCTCAGTCTTGTCACCTGCGGACTCGCCTTCATTGGATGTTTTTAGGCAGAGGTTGGAGGTTCAACTGTCCGGGATTCTTTACCTGGGATTCCTTCCTACATTGCAGGGGGTGGACTAGAGGACCCTAGTGGCTGTGGCTGGATGGTTACGTGGGAGCCGGTTGAAGCTAAATCCTTCGAAGACAGAGGTCCTGTGGCTGGGACGGGACGATATGGGATTGGGAGGGCAACTCCCATCTCTTGCGGGGGTGCAATTAGTGCCAGCACCGTCCGTTAAGAGTTTGGGTGTAATCTTCGACACCTCCCTTTCCATGGAGGCGCAGATTGCAGCTATAACAAAGGCGGCATTTTTCCATCTCCGCCAAGCTAAGCAGTTGGCTCCTTACCTCTCTCGCCCTGACCTAGCCACTGTGATCCACGCGACGGTCACCTCCAGACTGGATTATTGTAACTCACTCTACGTGGGGCTGCCCTTGAGACTGACCCAGAAACTCCAGCGGGTGCAGAATGCTGCAGCGAGACTCCTTACGGGGTCTTCGCTGCGAGATCACATTCATCCGGTGCTATACCAGCTGCACTGGCTCCCGGTGGAGTACAGGATCAGGTTTAAGGTGCTGGTTTTAACCTTTAAAGCCCTACACGGCCTAGGACCCTCGTACCTACGGGACCGCCTCTCCTGGTATGCCCCACAGAGAAACTTACGGTCTTCAAATAAAAACATCTTGAAGGTCCCAGGCCATAGAGAAGTTAGGCTGGCCTCAACTAGAGCCAGGGCTTTTTCGGCTGTGGCTCCGATCTGGTGGAACGCTCTGTCGCTAGAGACTAGGGCCCTGCGGGACTTGACATCTTTCCCCAGGGCCTGCAAGACAGAGCTGTTCCACCAGGCCTTTGGCCAGGGCACAGCCTGACTCCCTCCCTCGGCAATCTTCGTGGAGCTCTGGCACAATGATTGCCAGTGGCTTGATTTGAATCAATTTTATAATGAATGATTTTAGAGTGTTGTTTGTGCTGTATTTTTGTACTGTTTTACTGTTGTTAGCCGCCCTGAGCCCGGCTTCGGCTGGGGAGGGCGGGATATAAATAAAATTTATTATTATTATTATTATTTAAGACCCCTTCCAACTCTACCATTCCATGATGCTGTGATTGGCAGCTGCTCTCCGAGGCCTTGCTTCTCCCATTGGCCAACATTTCTTGCTGCCACTTTTCTGCATTTCAAGCAAACAGAGGCATTTCTGCCTGAGACTCCCCAGGAATTACTGCAAGTGGGATCTAGATGAAACAAGCTGTGTTTAGTTCCCCTTGAAATGGAACAGGATGTCAGTGAAGTCATGGCTAACTTTTCACAGTGATTTAAATGGGATATAATCTGGATTCAGAAGTAACATCTTTCTGCAGGGCCTGCAAGACAGAGCTGTTCCGCCTGGCCTTTGGTTTGGACTCAGTCTGACCCTTAGGTTTCCCTCCCCTTATGGTTTTGATCTATGGGCTACTTTTAAAATGAGGCTGCATTTTAAATTGTATTTTAACCCGTATTTTAAATTGTGTCTCCCCCCCCCCCCATTATGTTTTTATTGTAATTTTACTGGTGTTAGCCACCCTGAGCCCAGCTCTGGCCAGGGAGGGCGGGGTATAAATAAATTATTATTATTATTATTATTATTATTATTAACAAAGGAGGGTGTATCTACCCATGTATGCAGCGAAGAATTTCCTACTTGGGGGAGGGTAAAGTGGTATTTCATTATATCAATGTGGTTCTGAACTGTGGTTATTTGGGGAAAGTGGGGTAAGGGAGGGACACGGGTGGCGCTGTGGGTTAAACCACAGAGCCTAGGACTTGCTGATCAGAAGGTCGGCGGTTCGAATCCCCGCAACGGTGTGAGGTCCCATTGCTTGGTCCCTGCTCCTGCCAACCTGGCAGTTCGAAAGCACATCAAAGTGCAAGTAGATAAATAGGTACCACTCTGGCGGGAAGGAAAACAGCGTTTCCGTGCGCTGCTCTGGTTCGCCAGAAGCGGCTTAGTCATGCTGGCCACATGACCCGGAAGCTGTACGCCGGCTCCCTCAGCCAGTAAAGTGAGATGAGCGCCGCAACCCCAGAGTCAGTCATGACTGGACCTAATGGTCAGAGGTCCCTTTACCTTTAGGGGTAAGGGACAGATCGCGCCCCCCCCCCTTGAGCCCCAGGACTCCTCCCAAACTTTCCTCCCTGCATCATCTCAGCCTCCTTCTCGGCTCTTCTCTTTCTCCAGGCATGACTCCAAGGAGATTGTGTGCGACATGGACGTCTCCCTCAAAAACAGGTGCTACATCCGGTACCTTCACCTTTTCTCCAGCAAGAAGTACAAGGTGACTTTGACGGTCACAAACGCCCTGGGCAGCAGCTCCACCTCCATCTCTTTCGACGAGTTCGCGATAGGTAAATATGGCGGCCGGTCCCGGCATCCGCCTTGAGAGAGGCATCACACTTTCGCATTTGCAAAATGCTTTGCAATCTGTTGTTGTTAATATTTACTTGTTTGTTTGTTTGTTTGCCACCCATCTGATCGGGTTGCCTCACCCACTCTTGGGCGACTTGCAACAAATTAGTAATTTCATTTTATCTGTTTACGCTTCGAAATATATATTGCGCACGCCTACTACACACAAATGTATGGTGCTTGATACAGTATTGATCGGAATGCGGGACAAAAATATATTGTACATTGGACCGAATATATACATATTATGAGGTGCAGTTTAAATCACTTGGTGAATGGAAAGCGAGGGAATAGTTATATTGCCTTTTATCCAAAGATCACAAGGTGGTTTACAAGTCTGAACTGGATTCAAAGAATCATAGAATTCTAGAGTTGGAAGGGACCCCCCAGTGATCATCTGGCCCAACCCCCGCAATACAGGAATCTCAGCAAAATAATCCCTGACAGATGGCCACCCGACCTGTTTTTGTAAACCTCCAAGGAAGATTCCTTCTTACAACAGCCACTCTTGGAGGTGGGTTGCTAGTATCCCTCCCTCTGCCCATTTTACAGAAAGCACCTTTTGCAAGGCCACATTTCAGGGCAGAAACAAGGCTTGAACCTCCCCCTGTAACCAAGTTGTTGTTGTTGTTATTATTATTATTATTATTATTATTATTATTATTATTATTATTATTATTAATTATTTATACCCCACCCATCTGGTGGCGACTTCCAACAGAACACTAAAATACAATAACCTATTAAACATTAAAAGCTTCCCTAAACAGGGCTGCCTTCAGATGTCTTCTAAAAGTCTGGTAGTTGTTGTTCTCTTTGACATCTGGTGGGAGGGCGTTCCACAGGGCGGGCACCACCACCGAGAAGGCCCTCTGCCTGGTTCCCTGTAACTAGGCTTCTTGCAGGGAGGGAACCGCCAGAAGGCCCTCGGAGTTGGACCTCCGTGTCCGGGTAGAACTATGGGGGTGGAGACGCTCCTTCAGATATACTGGGCTGAGGCCGTTTAGGGCTTTAAAGGTCAGCACCAACACTTTGAATTGTGCTCGGAAACGTACTGGGAGCCAATGTAGGTCTTTCAAAACCAGTGTTATGTGGTCTCAGCGGCCACTCCCAGTCACCAGTCTAGCTGCCACATTCTGGATTAGTTGTAGTTTCCGGGTCACCTTCAAAGGTAGCCCCACGTAGAGCGCATGGCAGTAGTCCAAGCAGGAGATAACCAGAGCATGCACCACTCTGGCAAGACAGTCAGTGGGCAGGGAGGGTTTCATCCTGCGTACCAGATGGAGCTGGTAGACAGCTGCCCTCGACCCAGAATTGACCTGTGCCTCCATGGACAGTTGTGAGTCCAAAATGACTCCCAGGCTGCGCACCTGCTCCTTCAGGGGCACAATTACCCCATTCAGGACCAGGTAGTCCTCCACACCCGCCTGCCTCCTGTCCCCCCAAAAACAGTACTTCTGTCTTGTCAGGATTCAACCTCAATCTGTTAGCCGCCATCCATATAGATTGTGGAATAAATAGATTGTGGCATCTTGTCTCGGTGGAAACTGCGTCTTCCCAGGCTTTCCTTTGCTGGACCACCCAGTATGAGGGATGGGGTGGGGAGGATCCTCCAAACATAAAGGTCCCCAGGAGATGAGCTGGCCTCCTCTGGCTTGGAGAAGGCTCCCTGCTTGGAATATCTGGCAGAACATTTCCTTCCCCGCCAGTAAGATGGAGGAAGAGCACTCAATCGCCTGGAAAATGAGAGATGTGTTCCTTTGATCTCCGCTGCAGCTGCACACCAACAGGAATGAGCTGCTCGCTGTGCGGAGTCGCGGCACATTTCCATTTTAAATGGCGGCAGAAATATGCACTGTTTCTCTGACGTGTCCAGCCTTCCGCTCCGCTCTCCGTCCCGCCAGAATTGCTTGCTTAATGATGCCTTCTGAGCAAACAGAGACCCACGATGGGCTCTTTGCCAGGATGGCAGAAAGGGACCCGGTGAGCTCAGCCTTGCTCTTTGCTCAGAGGAAACTTAGGGCAGGCGAAGAAGGAAGGCTTTTCCAAGCATCTGGGCGAGCGATCAGAACGGAACGAGGGTCCCTGATTCGGAAGGAGAGAATTAAGAAAAGCGCCAGAGTGGCAAACCTCAGGATCCTGCTAGCCACTGCCTTTTGGGTGACGTTAAGCATCACAGCGTAGTGAGATGTGCAAAAGCAGTGCAGGCTCTCATCAACCAGGGACTAAGAGCATCAGGGAATGCAGGGATAACCAAGGACAGCTGCTGCATCACATGCAGTTTGAAAGGTATTTGGTGCGAGTTGTGCAAGAAAAGATTCAGAAGCTATGCAATGGCAAGGTTTTCCAAGAGGGTGTTTTGATTTGATTTATTATATTTCTAAGCTGCTTTTCATTCAAGTGAATCCCAAAGCGGCTTCCTAGCGATAAATGACAATAACATGGTAGAGCGTCATGAAACATCGCGAACACTGCAAGAGTCACATCAAATCAACAGATCATCAGTGAAACAGTTGCAATCTATAAAACACTGTTAACAAAGCAATAACTAAAAAACTAAGCTGCACGTCACAATTAAAGCAAAAGTCATGCTATACGGTTAACAAAGCTGTGCAGCATTTATAACCTATAAAACAATATTAACCACATTAACAAAATAGCAGCCAAAAAATAAACTTAAGCAACGTTAAGTTCATGCATACACACCCCATGACTCGAAATCCTCCACTCTATTCAGTGTATTAAAATGCACATTCCTCTAAAGTCTGTGACAGCAACTCCCTTCCGAAGGCTCCTTGGGCTGGAGGTGGGGCAGCACAGGTGAGACCACCCCCCACCCCACCCCCTGATGGCAAACAGAGTCTCTCCCCCTCATGGTTCAGCTCCCTTATAGAGTGAGTCTCCAGCCCAGCACTCTGCAAGCTGGTGGATTTCCGCAGCACAGCATCACCACTCTCTGGCCTACCTGAGCTTCGCGTCACACAGGGGGTTGGTCTAGATGTCCCTCGGGACCCCTTCAGACTCTGCAATTCTGTAAACACTGGGAGTGTGATGGGGAAAGGGAGCGAGAGCCCGCCCACCTTCCCAAGAGCTCAGGGAAGCATACAGGGTTCCCCACCACCACCACGCCCATCAACGTGTTTTTGTCTTCACAACAACCCTGCGAAGTGGGCCAGGCCAAGAGCGAGGGACCCTCCCAAAGACTTCCAAGGGGTTTTGTGGCTTAGTGGGGATTTGAACCTGCACCGCAGGAGGAAGGTGCAGGAAGATGACCTTGGCTTTGTTCCTGATTTTTCTTCCCTTCTGAGCCTGCTTGGCAAAGCCTGCCCGGGACAGCCGTAAAAATACTGTACTTTTCCGTGTATAGCACGCCCTCATGTATAAGATGCCGCCTAGTTTTGAGGACCAAAAATTTAGAAAATGGGGGGCGGGGAGAGATTGCCCACAGTTGTTGAGATTTTTAAAGGGGGGGATTGCCAGGGGAAAACTCACTCACGCACATCACAAAAACCTCCTAACGCCTGTCCCCTTGCCAGCAGAAGCAGCCTATTACCTTCCCAATTGCTGCAGCAACAACCAATCAACACCACCCCTTGCCACAGACACCAGCAACACGCTACAGACCATCTCTGGCTTGCAGTGTCAACCAATACCACGTCCCGTCCCCACCAGGCACTGCCAGGAGCTCGTCCTACTCTCGAGTAGGACCCTGTCAGAGACACATGCCCGACTGGCATGTCCCCTCCCTCCTGGTCGATTGTTCGGGAGCTTCAAAAGCTTTCTTCTGCCCGAACATCACAGCGACCAATGCCAACAGACATTGGCACACTTAGGGATCCGCAGAGTCTTCGCAGCTTGCGTGACAGACCTCAGCAACTCAGCATTTTGGCTAATCTACTTTATTTACACATAAACACACACGGAGCACTGCAAGATGGCTCTCTCTCTCTCTCTAGCATCAGACAGCAAAGAGAAAAGGACAATAGTCCCACTTCAAGGAAGACAGTAACACAAACATCCCACTCTGTGGAGTCAAAACACATACCGTCATGTGAAAGACAACAATCCCATGACTGCAGTCACGGAGCAGGAATTCTAACAGGCACTACCCATATGTAAGACGACCCCCGATTTTAAACATTGTTTTTCTGTTGAAAAAAACCTAGTCTTATACACGGAAATATACGGTAGTTAACGGAGAATACTCCAGAAACGGATAGATTGAGTCCTGAACTCGCTCACTGAAGTGCTCCTAAAGCATTCCAGGATTTGCAGGGACAAGTTTGTTGGGTTCCACATGCTCTGAGTGGGAAGCAGCTCAGGAGACTCTTGTCTTAGTGTTGCAAATGTGGCCGAGGGAGCTCTTGGCTGCTGCTCTGCAGAGCACGGGGCGTACCTGGGCCAGGGCGAAAGCCAAGCCACGTCGATGGATCCTGAACTGCTTTTCAGCAGCTCTAATGGCTCCCACAGCCTTGACAGATGGTGTTTGCATTCTGGTTGCAAAGGCGAGAAGAGGGGGGGCAACGAGCGCATTGAGAGAGCGCACACTTCGTGCCCCCCCTGTTTTTCTATTGGGGGCCTTGGGCGAATTGTGGGAAGAGAACGCACAGCATTAAAAATGCAGCATCCTGGCCGGGCTAATTATTCCGCATATCAAAAGGCGTTTAGGGCGGACGCCACCTCTGACACGCCATGTGATGCGCAGATGACGGGTCCCTAATGCGCCAGGAGAGACATCTGGGGATAATTTGAGGTTTTATTGCCCTCCAGCCAGCGGGATGGATCCTCTCCCAGGCACCGACTAGTGAAAGAAGGAGCAGGGCATTCAGGACAGGACAGGACAGGGCTGGCAGTGTCAGGGGTGCTTGGCTGCATCTGCCCCCCCCCCCCCCCCCCCCCCGGGCTTGCTGTATTTGTTTATTTATTTATCACTTATAGTGATTATATTTATTTATTTATTTATTTATTTATTTATTTATTTTTATAAATTTTATTTACAACATAACATAAACCCCCCCCAATATAGAAATCCACCCTCATTAAACATGAACATAACATACAGTGAGCATAACATACAATACAAACAACCAAATAAAAGACTTCCTTTAGCCTGTATTTGGCCTCCTTATTTACTTCTTATAAGCTGTTTCCTTTATGAATAATTATTCAAATTTTTCTAATTATAACTTAAATATCCACAAAGTCTCCTGCAGACATTAATCGAAACAAGTCCAGGTATGTATTTTAGGGCCCTGTTTTGTGAAGTATTCTCTGCATTTTCCCCATGCTTTTTGAAACTCTTGTCTAGTGTGATCTCTAATTGCCTCTGTTAATCTAGCCAGTTCAATATACTCTTAACAGTTTGTCTTGCCATTCCATTTTTGTTAGCACAATTTCTTTTTTCCAGTTTTTAGCAGTGAGGATCCTTGCTGCTCCTGTGGCATAGAGGAATATTTTCTGATCTTCTCTTGCTATACCTGTGTCCATTATCCCTAGTAGAAAAGCTTCTGTATTTTTCATAAAGTTATACTTAAACATTTTTTATATATAGTGATTGTTGTATACCGCCATGTCATAAAGAATATATCAGAGTGGTTGACAGCAATAAAAATGGAACAAGCCATACAATTAAAACCACATCCAAGTTAAAAACATACATAAATTTCCCATTACAGAAAGATGTATTCTCAGTTGCCTGCTGACTCTCCAGTGGCAGAGAGTTCCGCAGGACTGGGATGATGATGCTAAAGGCTGGATTTCTCGTTGTCTGGTGAGCCTCACCAACTTGAGGAACAAGCGGCAGTTCTTCGGCAGATGATCTAAGCGATCGGGCTGGGAAAGAAGTGTTTGGGCGATCTCTGGCATGCCCTGGACCTAAGTCTTCCAGAGCTTTGTAAATCACTACCGGAACCTTGAACGCGGCTCAGTGCTAAGTGTGCAGCCACTAGTTCTTCCTGACAGTGATTTTGCAGGAGCTGTCCTTTCCTAGGGCTGCTGCTTCAAAGAGAGCTGTCCATGCAAGGCGGTCGTCTGATGAGGGTTTCAGTGCTGCTCTCCAGTCACCTTGAACCTGTGGGATAAAGAATTTATAAATATGCATGGAAAGAGCCGTTTGCTCTGGGAAGAAAGAGGAGACTTTGCTTCTGAGCTTCCTTTACTCCTTTTAGAAGTGTGCTTTTCCTGACAGCGCTTCTTTTCCACTGTCCCACAGATACATGTATTCGTTCGCCTCGAATAGTTAAGGTTAACTTTTGGCTTAGAAAAGAAGCGAGTCACAAGTAGCATGAGAGAAGTTTATCAGATGATGCCTAGTGTGGAGGAAATGGATAGAGGGGAAAGTATTTCTCTGTGTCTCATAAAACTAGAAGTCGTGGACATCTGCAATGCGCTCTACGTGGGGCTACCTTTGAAGGTGACCCGGAAACTACAACTAATCCAGAATGCGGCAGCTAGGCTGGTGACTGGGAGCAGCTGCCGAGACCATATAACACTGGTCTTGAAAGACCTACACTGGCTCTCAGTACGTTTCCGAGCACAATTCAAAGTGTTGGTGCTGATCTTTAAAGCCCTAAACGGCCTCGATCCAGTATCCCTGAAGGAGCGTCTCCACCTCCATCGTTCTACCTGGACACTGAGGTCCAGCACCAAGGGCCTTCTGGCGGTTCCCTCATTGCAAGAAGTGAGCTTACAGGGAACCAGGCAGAGGGCCTTCTCGGTAGTGGCACCCACTCTGTGGAACGCCCTCCCATCTGATGCCAAGGAAATAAACAACTGTCTGACTTTTAGAAGACATCTGAAGGCAGCCCTGTTTAGGGAAGCTTTTAATGTTTAATAGACTACTGTATTTTAATACAGTGGTACCTCAGGTTAAGTACTTAATTCGTTCTGGAAGTCTGTTCTTAACCTGAAATTGTTCTTAACCTGAAGCACCACTTTAGCCAATGGGGCCTCCTGCTGCCACTGCGCCACCAGAGCACGATTTCTGTTCTCATCCTGAAGCAAAGTTCTTAACCTGAAGCACTATTTCTGGGTTAGCAGAGGCTGTAACCTGAAGTGTATGTAACCTGAAGCATATGTAACCCGAGGTATCACTGTACTTTGTTGGAAGCCGCCCAGAGTGGCTGGGGTACAAATAATAAATTATTATTATTATTTAATCCCATGAAGCTGAAAGTTGGAAGGTTCGGTACAGATAAAAGGAAGGACTCCATTGCACAGTACATAGTTAAGCTATGGAACTCATTGCCACAGGGGGTAGGGATGGCCACTGACATGATTGGCTTTCAAAAAAGATTAGACAAAATCATTGAAGGCTCCTTGATAAAATGGCTGTGCTCTGCCTCCATGGATGGGGACAGTGATGTTTCCAATTCCCAGTTGCTGGAAGGGTGCTCTTGTGTTCGAATCCTGCTTGTAGGTTTCCCAGAAAAGGCATCTGGTTGGCCATGGTGAGAGCAGGATGCTGGCCTAGATGGGTCATTGGCCTGATCCAGCAGGCTCTGGCTCAGCTGGTAGAGCATGAGACTCTTAATCTCGGGGCTGTGGGTTCGAGCCCCACATTGGGGAAGAGATTCCCTTTTCTTGTGAGGAATCCTATTTGGAATAAGGGAATTTCCCTTTTAAAAAGGGGGAAGTTGACAGCTATGTTCCTGCATTGCAGGGGATTAGATGACCCTCGTGGTTTCTTCCAACTATATGATTCTATGATCTGTGTCCTCCTGTGCCTTGCCCTTCCAGTCTCGGACATCCACTTGCCAAAACCTCTCCCCACATCTGGTCCCTCTCCTCCCTCCACTCCCGCCGTACCAAAGTCACATTAATGTGGATTTGCAAAACTGGAACTGGACTGACACCAAGGGAGACATTGACCGCCTTGCAAAAGACACCTGCGGAGGAGCAAAACACCTGGAAAAAGCTTGCACATTTGAGCTTCTCCCTCATCCCAGGGTCCCCTGCTAAGATGGCACAGCCTTCCTTATCCTGGGGCTCCGTATGCGCAGCCTCGGACGTGGATCTGCATTGCAGAGTCACCTGGTGTGATGGCCTGGGATTCGGACTTGGATACTGAACCTGAGGGATCCCAGTCTGCACAGGAGTCCCTGCCTCCAGAACCAGCTGAGCCGCGGCTGGGGCATGAGCCTGAAGGGTCCTCACCTGTGCTGGATCCTCAGGTGCAGGCATCAGCTGAGTCTGCTCTGGCTCCTGAGGTGATGGAGGACCCATTGCCTGCAGGTGCTCCACTCTCAGCCCCGTCAGAGGAAGCTGAGGTTGCCTCAGGGTCCGGTAACCCTCCAGCCTCTCCTGAGCTGCAGAGGCTCAGGGCAGAGAGGCGGAGGGAACTAAGTTCCTGCAGGAGGAGTGCTCGCCTCCAGGCCAGGAGAGGTGAGTCACCTGAGGATCGGGGCCGCCCTATGCCTTGGGACAGATAAAAGCCAGCCAGCCCCAGTCCCAGGTTGTGAGAGTAACATTGTTGAGTGCTAGTTCCTGACTGAGCTCCTGACCTGCCCTGGCTCCCTGCTTGCAAGCCTGTTCCTGACTTCACCCGACTCCCTGCCCTGCACCCAGCTCCAGCTACTACAGACTGCCTCCATGTTGCACCTTTGACCACGGACCAGACTTGGACCTCGCCTCTCGGGTAACCCATGGGACCAGCACACCTGGGTCCGTTCAGCTCAGCCAGTGCTGGATTTATGACCTTCCTGGTGTGCCGGGACCCTAGAGTCCTTTTGGTGGAAGTCAATGTCCTCTGTTCCCCACCCTAAGACCTGGACTTGGAGTTTCAGGAGGGGGTGTTTGTGGACATCTGGAGCACATCCACTCCCCTTCCCCCTTTTCTGAATGGAAGCCACGGCCATTGGAGAGGAATGACTCCTGGCACACAAACGAAGCCTGTTCTCAAGTTCCAGGAGGGCTGCCGGACCTTGGATGTGCACTTTGAACCACTCACTCCCGGAGTCCAGTTCTGGGCACCCCAGTTTAAGAAGGCTATTGACAGGCTGGAAGGTGTGCAGAAGAGGGCGACCAAGATGGCCAAGGCTCCGGAAACCAAGCCTTTCAAGGAATGGCAGAGAGAGTTGGGGATGTTTAGCCTGGAGAAGAGGAATTGTGGTATTGTAGTGTTGGAAGGGATTTTTGGAGTCTTCTAGTCTAACACCCTGCAATGCAGGAATCTTAATGAGACTGAGAGGTGATATGAGAGCCCTCTTTTAATATCTGAAAAGGAGAAGGGACGTGGGTGGTGCTGTGGTCTAAACCACTGAGCCTCTTGGGCTTGCTGATCAGAAGGTTGGCGGTTTGAATCCCCGTGACGGGGTGAGCTCCCATTGCTCTGTCCCAGCTTCTGCCAACCTAGCAGTTTGAAAGCACACCAGTGCAAGTAGATAAATAGGTACCGCTGCAATGGGAAGATAAACAGCGTTTCCGTGCGCTCTGGTTTTCATCACGGTGTCCCGTTGCCTCAGAAGCGGTTTAGTCCTGCTTGCCACATGACCCGGAAAGCTGTCTGTGGACAAACTCTGGCTCCCTCGGCCTGAAAGAAAGATGAGCGCTGCAACCCCATAGTCGCCTTTGACTGAACTTAACTGTCCAGGGGTCCTTTACCTTTTTACCTTTATCTGAAAAGGAGCAAGCTTGTTTTCTGCTGCTCCAGAGTGGAAGACTCAAACCAATGCATTCAAATGACAAGAAAGGAGATTGTGACTAAGGAAGAACTTTCTACACGCAGATTTTATGCAGATTCGCTTCCTTTCTTGTCTTCTTTTGTGCTGCAAATCCCCTTTGGGGAGAATGCCTATCTTTCTGCCCAAGGCTGAAACTGCTCCCATACCTTCTGAGCGACACTTTTCTGTGGCGATTGATGGGGCAAAAACCTTGCAGCAGCGGCAGGTCTGTACTCCAGTCATACCCTAGTTTAACTTCCATTGCTTCCTGCCAGTGAACTGTAGAGATTTTCCTTCTGCCAGATGAAGGGAGAGAGGCTACAGTCCTTCTCCTCCATACAGAACCCCGGTTCCCAGCCACAGCTCCAGCTTGAAGCCAGATTGCGTTGGTAACAGCTGCCCTAAATCTTCAAGCCTCAGCTTGCATGAGAGAGCAAAGCGGTCCACTG
The DNA here is from genome assembly GCA_034642415.1 of Podarcis siculus. Taxonomy (NCBI): domain Eukaryota; kingdom Metazoa; phylum Chordata; class Lepidosauria; order Squamata; family Lacertidae; genus Podarcis; species Podarcis siculus. The sequence goes on along the minus strand of JAXCMG010000039.1, from coordinate 1,476,880 downwards.
AATTGCAACCGGGATAAGTTTTGCAAATGAAGCAAGCTGTATAATTATTTGCAAAGTTCGAGAGCAATAACATACAATTACAAATTATTTGCAAAATTCAAGAGCGGTAACGTACAATTACAATCATAAATAAGATAAGCGTTGCAACAATTAAGCAGCCATAAAAAGCGAACAGGCCGCGTTCTGCCTCTTGGAGCTGCAGGCCAGGATGCAGAAACGGAAGAGCTCTGTCATTCTGCCTCCATCTTCTCCTCGGAGGCCAGAGCAGTGCTGAGCCTAGAGGACCACCCCTTGGCTCTCACTTGTGGGGTGCCTCGGGGCTCCGTCCTCTCCCCTATGCTTTTCAACATCTACATGCAGCCACTGGGAGAGATCATCAGGGGGTTTGGGCTGGCTGTCCATCAATATGCAGATAATACCCAGCTCTACCTCTCTTTCAAATCAGAACCAGTGAAGGTCCTGTGTGAGTCCCTGGAGACTGTTGGAGGATGGATGGCGGCTAACAGATTGAGGTTGAATCCTGACAAGACAGAAGTACTGTTTTGGGGGGACAGAAGGTGGGTGGGTGTGGAGGACTCCCTGGTCCTGAATGGGGCAACTGTGCCCCTAAAGGACCAGGTGCGCAGCCTGGGGGTCATTTTGGACTCACAGCTGTCCATGGAGGCGCAGGTCAGTTCTGTGTCCAGGGCAGCTGTCTATTATTAAGAGAAGACTCTTGCCTTCACTTCCTACCCAGAATCACTTGGGTTGCTGTTGTTATTATTGTTGTTATTATTATTATTATTATTATTATTATTCGCTAGGCCTGTGGGAGACTCACAATCTGTATTCGAACTCAAGGCCAACTCCCCCCTCCTGGGGTTTCCAGCAGAGCAGAGCTATCCTGCTGATTGCTTCTAGTCTGTTTCCTTTTACACCTTCTCAACCCACAACCTCTACCAAGTCTTTCTAACTCTGCCCACCCCCTCTTTACACACCCACACACCCTGCTCATTAAATTCGTGGTCCCCAGAGCTGAGCAGAATCGAGCCCCAGCCCCCCAGGGCTGCAGAAAACGATAGCAGTGAGTCATCAAAGCTGTGGAAAGGTTATCAGCTCAGCCAGCCAGGAGGGCAAGGGGGGGTTGTCCTCTTCCTGGCACCGTCCTCCCCTGGGGGGCCTTGGCAACCCCATTGATTCTGCAGGGGCTTTGCCCATTGAATCGGGGCTTCAAAGCACTTGGCGGTTCTCTTGTTTTGGGCATTGTGCTCTCGGACAAGAGACGGCTCACGTGTGCGCTGGTTCCGCATGAATCGCTCGGTGACACTTTCCCACAGTGGCGGCTGGGAAAGTCGGGAGGCGGCAGCAGAGCCAGCAAAGCGAGATGGCGATGCATTTAGTGCTGACCTTTAAAGCCCTAAACGGCCTTGGCCCAGTATACCTGGAGGAGCGTCTCCACCTCGGACACCTGGGTCCATCTCCCGAGGGCCTTCTGGCAGTTCCCGCCCTGCGAGAAGCAAAGTTACAGGGAACCAGGCAGAGGGCCTTCTCGGTAGTGGCGCCCACCCTGTGGAACTCCCTCCCACCAGATGTCAAGGCAATAAACAACTATTTTACTTTTAAAAGACACCTGAAGGTGGCCCTGTTTAGGGAAGTTTTTAATGTCTGACGCTGTATTGTTTTTAATATTTGGTTGGAAGCAGCACAGAGTGACTGGAGAAACCCAGCCAGATGGGCAGGGTGTAAATAATAAATAAATTATTATTATTATTATTATTATTATTATTATTATTATTATTATTATTACTATTATTATTTGCAGGAGGGCTTTAATTTTTCTTATTATTTTTAGAAAACCAGCTTTCCTAGCTGCTGCCTGCTTGCTTGCCAGTCCCTGCTGTGCAGCACACAGACGAAGGTTGCAGGGGGTTTAAATGGATGACCTCCAGGGGTCCCCTTTCAGCTGTATGGTTCTGTGTTTCATTGGAGGCTTTTAAACTGATGTTGGGTAGATTCTTTAGCTGGGATTTCCTCATTGCAGGGGGGCTTGGCCTAGATGACTCTACAATTCTGAGAGGCAGCATTTGCACGGAAATGTTTCTTTTCTCACCAAGGTTTTCTCCTCCTCCTCCCATGTCTTGTTTCCTTGAACAGTAAAGCCGGACCCTCCAGAGAACGTGGTGGCTAAGCCCATCCCCAACAACGCCCGGAGGCTGCTGGTGACGTGGCAGTACCCTTCCTCGTGGCCCGATCCGGATTCCTTCCCCCTCAAGTTCTTCCTGAGGTACCGGCCGCTCATCATTGACCAGTGGCAACACGTAAGTGGCAACCTCTGCTGTCGTTGGTCCGGCTGGGGGTGGCGGAGGAGAGGGTGCCTTCCAGCTCTTATGATTCTGTGTAAGGAAATGTTGATTTCCTCATTCATAGCCTGATATTCCTCCAAGGAGCTCAAGACAGAGTCCATAGTTCTTCTCCCTCCACTTTTATCTTCACAACAACCCTTTGAGGAAGATTAGGCTGCAGTGACCAGTCGTCCTCTGAACTTTGGTAATTTGGAACTGGGTTTGCTCACCAACCCGCGACAACCACTGTGCCATGCTGTTGCCCCCGCCTGCCTGCCTCCCTGTGATCCTAGACTACATAATAATAATAATAATAATAATAATAATAATAATAATAATAATTTATTATTTATACCCCGCCCATCTGGCTGGGTTTCCAGAGCCACTCTGGGCAGCTTCCAACAGAATTTTAAAATACAATAATCTATTAAACATTAAAAGTTTCCCTAAAGAGGCCTGCCTTCAGATTTCTTCTAAAAGTCTGGTAGTTGTTGTTCTCTTTGACATCTGGTGGGAGGGTGTTCCACAGGGCGGGTGCCACTACCAAGAAGGCCCTCTGCCTGGTTCCCTGTAACTTGGCTTCCCGCAGTGAGGGAACCACCAGAAGGCCCTCGGCGTTGGACCTCAGTGGAGCCAATGTAGGTCTTTCAAAACCAGTGTTATATGTTCTCAGTGGCCGCTCCCAGTCACCAGTCTAGCTGCTGCATTCTGGATTAGTTGCAGTTTCTGGGTCACCTTCAAAGGTAGCCCCAACCAGAGCACATTCCAGTAGTCCAAGCGGGAGAAAACCAGAGCATGCACCACTGGCGAGACAGTCTGGCAGCAGGGAGGGTCTGATCCTGCATACCAGATGGAACTGGGAGACATCTGCCCTGGACACAAAATTGACCTGCGCCTCCATGGACAGCTGTGAGTCCAGAATGACTCCCAGGCTGCGCACCTGGTCCTTCAGGGGCACAGTTACCCCATTCAGGACCAGGGAGTCCTCCATACCCACCCGCCCCCTGTCCCCCAAAAACAGTACTTCTGTCTTGACAGAATTCAACCGCAATCTGTTAGCCGCCATCCATCCTCCAACCGCCTCCAGACGCTCAAAGGACCTTCAGCATCTTCACTGGTTCTGATTTGAAAGAGAGGTAGAGCTGGGTATCGTCTGCATATTGATGAACGCCCAGCCCAATCACAAGGTGGAGGCAGAGCTCAGCTGTGCAACGAGGTGGCGTGGTCAAGATGAGAGCGCCTCTGAGCATGCAACTGAGTGGCGTTTCTCCAGCCCTTAGGTCAAAGCATCCTGAATCAGCAAGGGAATGGCTGTTTGCTATTCACAAGCAAACCTTCCAGCTTCTTGGACATCCCTGCCTTCGCCCTGCATGGAGGGCAAAATACACAGTCAGGGGCTAAGTGGGAGAAACCTGGCAGCTATTCATGGGACAAGTGGCCAGCAGTGAATCATTCAATGAGCTTTGTGATTTGTTTAAGGCAGACATGTTCAACCAGTTGGCCGCAATTGACAGGTACAGTAGACTGCCGGTGTGATCCTGACCGATCGTGGGGTGATCCTGATCAATTGTGGCAAGGGGGGGAATGAGGGAGGGCAGGCACAATTGTCATCTTTTATTGAGAGGGCGATTGGTGGCAGCGGAAAGTGTGCGGTCATTTATCGGATGCTGCTGGTGATTTTCGGCGCAGGGCTTTCTGGTGAGCATTTTTTGACACCCCCCAAGCTCAGCAACTCTGGGCATTCCTCCCCCCCCAAAAAAAAGCTCAACAGCTCTTGGCAATCCTTCCCCCATTTCTTAATTTCTATGGGTAGATCACTGCCCGTTTTTTTTCTACTGAGAGCAGATCTCAGTGTCTTGGGAGTTGGACATGTCTGTTTTAAGGAAGCATGAGGGCAGGGCAGGGCCAGGGTGGAAGAATCACTCAGCGAGGCTGTCCACCTGCTAAGACGAACACATTCGAAGAGCCCCTTTCCACAGAGCCAGCCTGTTTCTTTCAAATGGGATGGTGCCATCAAGAAACCTCAAGGCTTTCTGCCTGAATGAGAGCACGGTGTCTGGAGAGTCCCTTCTTTTCTTGCCTTCCCCATTCTCCTTTCTAAAAGCACTTTCACAGAACTTTTGTAGAGTTAGAAGGGACCCTGAGGGTCATCCAGTCCAACCCTGTGCAAGGCAGGAATACAAAGCTGCCCCATACGAGGATCATGCCTGCAGCCTTGGCGTTCTCACCATGACACTCCGATCCTTGTGGAGATGGGGAAGAGCTTTGGAGATTAGAAGCAGGAAGGAAAACAAGAAAGGCCATGGCTGTTAGCCTCAAAGGAAAAATGGCGGCTGAAAACCTCAGAATATGCAGCGATGGCAGAACTGACGGCGCTGATAAGAGACACAGATTTAGAATCCTTTAAGGAGGACTGGAGACCTTTTTTGGTCTATTTTAAAAGTTACTTTCCATACGTGAAGTCCACGGCAGGGTTTGGAGTTAAAGGGGGAAAGAGCAGAACCTATTAAGGAACCTGTTAAAGAGGATGAAAATGGATTTGGTGGAATTATAAAATGCAATTGTCTGAAATCATCACTGATGGGTGAGCAAGAAGTCATTAGTATTGTAGAATTGGATATAACTGTCGAGGGACAAAATGTAACTATTAAGCTTGAAATAAAATAAAATATGAATGGGAGGTGGGGAGAAAATCGCTGGCCACCAGCTTGGGAGGAAAAATTAAAATTTGTAGACTCCCTGGAAAAGACCCTGATGTTGGGAAAGATGGAGGGCAGAAGGAGAAGGGGACGACAGAGGACGAGATGGTTGGACAGTGTTCTCGAAGCCACAAACATGAGTCTGACCAAACTGTGGGAGGCAGTGGAAGACAGGAGTGCCTGGTGTGCTCTGGTCCAGGGGGTTACGAAGAGTCGGACACCACTAAACGATTAAACAACAACAATCCTCCCCCAACGCATTTGTATTTAGAACTTTTCCAATTACAAGTCCAGGTGGATCAAGGAGCAATAAAAAAAAGAGTTTTTTCTTACCTTAAAAAAATCGCATGTCATTTAAAAAATAATAATAACTGTGATTAGTTGAGATTCGCGAGGGGGTTGGACTAGAGGACCCTTGCAGTCCCTTCCAGCTGTACAATTACATGCTTCTAACACATGAGGGGGACGTGGGTGGTGCTGTGGGTTAAACCACAGAGCCTAGGGCTTGCCATTCAGAAGGTCGGTGGTTTGAATCCCTGTGACGGGGTGAGCTCCCATTGCTCGGTCCTTGCTCCTGCCCACCTAGCATTTCGAAAGCACCCCAAAGTGCAAGTAGATAAATAGGTACCGCTCTGGTGGGAAGGTAAACGGTGTTTCCGTGTGCTGCTCTGGTTCGCCAGAAGTGGCTTGGTCATGCTGGCCACATGACCTGGAAGCTGTACACCGGCTCCCTCGGCCAGTAAAGTGAGATAAGCGCTGCAACCCCAGAGTCGGTCATGACTGGACCTAATGGTCAGGGGTCCCTTTACCTTTTTAACCCGCGAGGAGACTGGGGGTTTGTGCCTGGTCCCAGGAGAATCCAACATTTGCAAGGGGTCAGGGTTCATGAGGACTAGCTTCGCTCACAGTTCAAGGAACCACAGCGATTCTGCCTGGCCGCTTTCCCTGCCCACGCTGCTCCTCTGACATCTCTTTCCCTCCTGAAACTCCTTTCAGAGCTGGCACAGAGTGTTCCTTCTCTCATTTGCTGCCTCCTCAGTGCCAGTTTGCCCCCCCCCCCCCCGCAAAAAAAAAAATTCCTGCATGCTTCCCTTTAGATCTGCAGGTCATTAGAAAGCTCCTTCCTCAGCCTCCAGGGATCCATCCAGCTCTTTCCAGCTCTCCTTTGCATCAAAAAGAGAGGTTCCAGTTTGTGCGTCTGATATTGCTCCCTTTTAAAAAGCTCCATTTATGCTGAGCTGTCAGTTTCCCTTTACGCTTCCTACCCAGGAAGCCTCTGCATTTAGTCCTATGTCAGTCTCCCCCTCCACACACACCCTTCTTCTTTTTTCAAAGCCCCGTGCCCTAATTCTGCAGCTCTTGCTCTCCCCCAAGAGAGAAGAACGGCCTCCTTTTACAACCGCCGTTTCTCTGAGCTGCTCATCTCGGCCACCTCGTCCTCCGCTAATTTCTCCCGAAAGGTCACCTCGCTCTAAATACCGTCCCGTCTCCTGTGGGATCGCTCCGTTCTCTGAAGCTGCAATTTGCTCTGCTCTACAGGTTGAGAGGCTGCTGAATATTCGCAGTTCTGATCTCGCATTCCCTCAGATTATTTGAGCGCTGGGTGTGCCCTGCAGTATTAAGCACACACAAAGGGGAAAAGTCCTCTGAAGACCTCCAGGATGAAAGCACTCGCACAAACCAAACAAGCTTTCTTTCGCAGAATGGCAAAATAGCACTTGAGAAGGTGCAAAGTGCTGGAGTCCCAGAGCTGATTGTAGAATCATAGAATTGTTGAGATAGAAGAGACCCCCTGCAAGGCAGGAATCTCAGCTAACGCATCCAGGACAGATGGCCATCCGAACTCTGCTTTAAAACCTTCAAGGAAGGAAAGTCCACCACCGTTCCCCTGTTAAACAGCTCTTCCCAACAGAAAGTTCTTCCCAATGTTTAGTTGGAATCTCCTTTCTTGCGTGGCGAGTTCCTGCCCCCCCCCCCCCATGGAAATAAAGACACATGATACAATTATTAAGGCTGATAGGCTAAATAAGACCACAACTTTCTTGGTTACAGGTGATGAGCGGTATTGGCTTAGGCATTGGTCCTAACCGACTATATCCGACTCCAGCCCGTCCGCTTGAAGTCCGGGAAGGGTTAACCACCAGTGGGGGGAGTCCTGCTGATACACATCAACTAGGAACTCCCCTGGGGTCACCGCTAGGGGGCGAGCCTTAAGCCCTCAGCTCCCCAGGCTTCAGACAGGGCCATGCCCCCCCGGAATCCTTTATTGGATTACCCTTCAATATGTGGGGCAGGTGATGGCGCTTCCTCTCCTCTTCCATCTACAGATCAATACCAATGCCTAACCACCAATGCCAAGAAAGTTGTGACAATTGCTACGAGGTAGGTGAAAACCAAGTGGCTGGTGCCAATTTGCCAAGTGGAAAAATTCCTACCAGGCCCCTCAATGGCGATCAACCAAGGTCCATAGCAAGGTCAAGGAACGAAAACCTTATAGGGCAGGAGGGTGGGAAACAGGAACAGCTGGCAGGTGGAGAAAGAGGGAGATCCCCGGCTGTGCCTGCATTAAATAGGGCAGGCCACGCCCCCAGAGACAGCTGATTGGCCGGCCGGGGATTCCCCCAATTGCGCAGAGGCTGGGCTCCAGCCGCTGCGCATGTGTTGGGGCCGTGTGCGCAACACCACCTCCTCCGCAAGACGGAAGTGGCTTTGTCACTTGAAGCCATGGGTTCGAGAAAACAAGCTTGCTCCATCTTTCCTTTCTCCATCTTTTCCTTTCTCCTATATTTGTGCCAACTCGCCTGTTCTGCACAAGCCGTGTCTGCTTTTTGGAACTGACTTTTCCCTTCGCTTGGAAAATCTGATGGTTGCTTTTATTCCACTCTCTTTCCCTTCATCGCACGAAAGAGCATGAGAATAGCCCTGCTGGATCAAGCCAGTGGCCCATCATGAAAGGCAGTGTGGTGTAGTGGTTAGAGTATCAGACTTGGACCTGGAAGAGACCAGGGTTTGAATCCCCGCTTGGCTGTGACCTTGGGGTCCAGTCACTGCATCTCAGGCTAGCCTTCCTCGCAGGGTGGTTGTGGGGATTAAATGAGGCAGGGTAGAGCCATAAATCTAGCCCAGCATCCTGTTCTCACAGTGGCCAAGCAGATGCAAGCAGGATTCGAACGCAAGACCAGAACTCTCCCCTCCTTTGGTTTCCAGCAGGTGGTGGCCAGCAGGATAGGAAATCTGTCCATTTTGGTTTCTCTCTGGAATCTATCAACCTTTAACTGTGCAGTTCTTCATGTTTTCAGCATTGCCTTGGTATACATATTTTTGCAAATAGCATTGCCTCATAGGATGCGCCTTTGAATGTCCTTTCTGCCATTAGATGTGTTTTTAGGCCCGAGACCTACAATGCAAAATCCAGAGCAGTGTGCATTTTAAAGGATAGTTGAGTCTTGTTTCAAGACATGTGACTTTGGTGGGTTCACACTGCAAAACAAACTGAACCAAACCATTGTTTTTACTTTAAATACATTTTCTAAGCAGCATCACTAGCAATTAAGGGACACGTTTAATGGATAGGGAGGGAGCTGTTCATGAATGCAGAAAAGAAGAGGATTTTGGGTGCAAGCATCTGAGAGCTAAAGCACAAGAACCAAAAGCAAATGTCATAGAAGCATAGAATCAGAATTGGAAGAGGTTCCGAGGGTCATCTAGTCCAACCCCTCACAATTCAGGAATCACAGCTGTTTTGGCCAGATCCCAGCAGCTTCTCCCAGTTTCTCCCTGAATGGCCCAGACTGAATTCAACCCTCACTTGGTTAACCTATGGGATTAACTGCTGAGAGAGCTGGTGGCCACCACAAAGTTAGGCGACTTCCCAATTGGGTACCCTGGAACTGAATCTGTGCCAAAGGCCCGCAAAATCTATTTCTGCATGTACGAGCGAGAGGATGCCCTGTTGCGTCGCTGCCTCGGTTGTGTCAGGTGGACGCAATTCCTGCTCTTAATTTTAGTAATTGCAGAAACATGTTTCTAGATGCTGTCGATGGAGATTCATCGTTTTTGAAGCTTGTAAGATTGCATTCCAGGAAAATTGGTGAGACGAAAGCAGATAAATGAATAACGAGCGTGGTTGCAAATTCACTGGACAGGAGAACAATTTGCCTGTTTAGTGAATAGATATCGGTGGTCATGAATGAATTTCAATATCAGCAGCCATGTACTAAGAGCTATTGTGCTGCGCTGCTTACTCAAAGCAGGGGCTACCCAGAGCCATCCAGACCACACAGAAAACAAGATGTTGGTCTGGACATGCCTTTGGTCTGATCCTGCAGAGCTGCGCTTAGGCGCTGCCAGGGCTCTGGGGTCCCGATTGGCCTGTGGGATGATGTCCAGGGAGCCGCGAGACAATGCTTTGCTGGATGGACCCATCTGAGGGGCCGGCGTCTTGGGCGATGCCCTTGGACGGCAACCTCTTTGCCCACCCAGCACCTTCCCATGGCTGCCGGGAAGAACTTCACTTCCAGGAGACGGAAAGAGGAAGGGGGGCGTGGGAAAGGCAGCCACTGTCACCTCGAGGTTTTCGCCCTTTCCTTGGACTGGTTTTCCTGTTCTGCCTCCTTAAACACAAAGCATTAAATATTTAGGGCGCCGTTTCTTTCCCCTCCCGGCTTTTAAGTGCGTAACTCAAGCCAGCTTGGCCCCCGCTTCCTCCTGCTGCCTCACAGCCACGTCCTGCCCCTGCCCGAGTGCGCTTCTAATGCGCTCAGATGTTCCTTTAATGGATTACCTAGCCAGGAACTGGATACCTCCCCCTAATGGATCGCTAATAGCCTGTTTCTGGTTTCGCAGGCTCCGCTGGTTAACTCACACCATCCGCCCCAGCTTCCTGGCCTCCCAAACATGTTGGCCATCACACTGACACATCTCCCGAAACATGCGCTCGTCACCTGCGGCCGCAAGGGTTCGCAAGAGTGCCAGCGCATTGAGCACCGTCCTGTCCGGAGGGGTGTCCTTGGGGAATCTGAGTGATGAAAGTGTGTAAGTGTGTAAGGGGAAAGCACAAGGGGTTTTGGGGGGCAGTAGACACTTTTCTTGGGACACACCATCCAGTTGCAGAAAAGGGGAGCCAAAATTGTCAAGGGTCTGAGATAACTCCTCTGCCAGGAATGGGTGCACAGTTTGGAAGGAAAAAATGAGCAAGGAGGAACACTGGAACGTGGCGGGGGGGTCGTGTAGTGATCATGAAAGGGGGCAAATGGTTGCTGTCTCAGACAGAACTTAAGAGTTCACCACCTTCTGAAGGAGTCCGTTCCACTGTTGAACAGCTCCTACTTTCAGAAAGTTTTACCTAATGTTTAATTGACATCTCCTCTCTTGTACAGTGGTACCTCTGGTTGCGAACGAGATCTGTTCCAGAGGCCGGCCCGTTCGCAACATGCGCGGGTCGCAATTCGCCGCTTCTGCGCATGCGTGTGATGTCATTTTGTGCATCTGTGCATGCACAAGCGGCGAAACCCGGAAGTAACCCTTTCCGATACTTCCGGGTCGCCGCGGGATGCAATCTGAAAATGAGCAACCTGAAGCAAACGTAACATGAGGTATGACTGTAACTTGAAACTATGGGTCTGAGTCCTACCCTTCAGAGCAGGCGAAAACAAGCATACTCCCTCTTCCATCTGACAGCCCTGCTGATATTTGAAGATGGCTATGTATCTTTTCTCAGTCTCCTCCTCTCCAGCTCCTTCAAGTGCTCCTCCTAAGACTTGGTTTCCAGACCTTTGACCATCTTGTTCCTCTCCTCTGCACACCTTCCAGCTTCTCAATATCCTTCTTAAGCTGTGGTGCCCAGAACTGGACGCAGTATTCCAAGTGCGGTCTGACTAAGGCAGAATAGAGTGAGACTATGACTTCCCTTGGTCTGGACACTAGACCTCTGTTGATGCAGCCTAGAAGAGCATTAGATTTTCTTGCTGCTGAATCGCACTGTTGACTCAAGCATTATCACCATACTTGAGAAAAGAGTGATGTAGCTTTGCATCTTGTCCCAGGAGAAAATGGGTTTATGTGCATGGGAGAGCCCTAAAAGCTAAAGTTTCTGTCATTTGATCAGGGACTAGCGCCATGCCATTGCTCCAACTGGAAACCTCCTTGTGTACAACAGCACGCAAGAGGTTCTCTGAGGTTACTGAAGTTTTCCACAGGGTCAAAGTGCTTCATTTCTGTTCTCTGCAGCTGACTTGTGCAATTCTGTTAGCAATTTCTAATCCAGACATTGCCAGCATATTTTGCTGGCTACAGGGCAAGTTCAGAAACTCTGCTGGATATCTCAGTCCAAGGTCTTTTGGCGGGACCTTAAATATGACCTTCCTAGCAGGACCATTTTAACAAAGTTAGCTAAGACAGCTTGCAAACAAGCCGAAATCTGTCCGATCTGAGTTGTCCTGCCAAGTTGTGCTTTGATTAGGCAGACAGCTCTTAAAAGGCTTTCCGGATTATTTTGGGAAACTGCACGTCCTGGTCAAATTGACCAGGACAACACAAAATGGGGTGATGACGTTTTGGAACTGCTTTGGTCTCTCCCCATCTCGAAATGGAAGGGCTGGCAGAGAGGCAAGCCTTGGAACTGTCTCTGAGCAATGGCCTGCACACAGTCAGCTCATGCACAAAGGCGAATCCAGTCTCTCATCTTGGAGAAAGGAGAGGCGCGGAAAGAGGATGGTTGGTGGACTCATCTGAACAAGCAAGAGAGCCTAAGGAGAGTGTGTGAACATCTTGGAATTTGGGGGAAGAGTCTTCAGTAAGAAAGCAAAAGCCCCAGCCTCTGAGTCGTGCCATCTAATAAGAATAATAATACAGTGGTACCTCTGGTTGCGAACGGGATCTGTTCTGGAGGCCTGTTCACAATATGTAAAGAGTGAAACCCGCAGTGGCGCATCTGTGCACGTGCAGGTTGTGATTCGCCGCTTCTGCACATGTGCGTAATGTCATTTTGCACTTCTGCGCATGCGCGAGCGGCGAAACCCGGAAGTAACCCTGTCCGGTACTTCTGGGTCACCGCAGGACATAACCTGAAAGAACATAACATGAAGCAAACGTAACCTGAGGTATGACTGTAATAATTTTACTATTTATACCCCGCCCATCTGGATGGGTTTCCCCAGCCACTCTGGGGAACACTAAAAACAGAATAAAACTTCAGACATTAAAAACTTCCCTAAACAGGGCTGCCTTCAGATATCTTCTCAAAGTCAGATAGTTGTTTATTTCCTTGACATCTGGTGGGAGGGCGTTCCACAGGGCAGGTGTCACTACCGAGAAGGCCCTCTGCGTGGTTCCCTGTAACCTCACTTCTCACAATGAGGGAACCGCCAGAAGGCCCTCAGCGCTGGACCTCAGTGTCTGGGCTGAACAATGGGGGTGGAGACGCTCCTTACTGGGCCGAAGCCTTTGCCAGTCCCTGGTCAGTTTTGTCAAGTGAGCAATTGAGTTGCATCTGGGCTTTAGACAGAGTCTTCCTTCTAACCCTCCAGTGACCCTTTCCCTTGACTGACAACGCCTCTCCATTCTCTTTCTAGCAATGGAGCTTTTCACCCGTGCACGTGGAGCATGCAGATCAGGGGTCTTGTGCGTTACCTATGAACCCCCTTCCTAATCCAGATACCATTTATATCAATGGTTCCAGCATCTCTCCCCTCCCTTCGGCAAGGAGGACTAGCAAAGCAGGGAAGATGGAGGCCAAAGTTTTGCCTGCTTTGCAGCAGTCCCAGATTCTCTCTTGCCTTTGTTAGTGGAGATTGTGATTTTTTTTCTATTGTCCGATTCTGATTTTTTTCCATTTTATTTTATTATTATTATTTAAAAAAACAAACCCAGAGCTGGTTAAGAGGCAGCCCAGGTGATAGGACCTGAGCTTGGGGGTAAAATGGTTCACTGTTTCACCTGCCTTTCCAAAGCTAATGATTCAGGAAAGCTGCTGCTACCATTATTCTGGAAGTACCAATTTTGTGAGCTTTCTTTTTTTTAAAAAAAAATGAGGCATAAAAGGGCCCAGAAGAGGCCTAATATTAGGTGTGAATTGTGCAACTCACTCATTTATTGAGTGTATAATGGGGGGAGGCGGAGCGGTTATCTTGTGAAAATTCCCTGCAGCGGAAAAGTCCCTCTTTTCAAGGTTGACGGCTTGGATGAGCAGCAATGGGTGGGGTGGGCTTGGGATGTTAGGGAAAGTCATGTGGAAAGAGGGGCACTTCCTCTCAACTGGCCTTCCCCAACTGGTGCCCCCCAGATGTTGCTGTACTACAACTCCCTCCAGCCTCTGCCAGCACAGCTGCTGCAGCCGTGGGAATTGGGGGACCAGTCCAGAAACACCTGGAGTGCAACAGGTTGCTATAGATATAGAAAAGCATTTCACTGGATGGCATGCACAGGGCCTTGCAGAGCCAGGCAGAGGCCCAGACCAGGTAGATAATGTGTCCCCCCCCCCCCGTTTTTTTTACCCTGGGGGTAACTGAAGTCTTATAAATAAGTAAGTATATAAATAATTTTCACAAACGTTATGCTGACAAAGAATTTTATTTCAAGGCTTGAACCGTATCTGCATATAAAGACAAAATGGAAAATATAGATATACAATGTTGTTGTTGCTATTGAGTCGTTTAGTTGTGTCCGCCTCTTCGTGACCCCCTGGACCGGAGCACGCCAGGCACTTCTGTCTTCCACTGCCTCCCGCAGTTTGGTCAGACTCATGTTTGTAGCTTTGAGAACACTGTCCCACCACCTCGCCCTCTGTCATCCCCTTCTCCTTGTGCCCTCCATCTTTCCCAACATCAGGGTCTTTTCCAGGGAGTCTTCTCTTCTCATGAGGTGGCCAAAGTCTTGGAGCCTCAGCTTCAGGATCTGTCCTTCCAATGAGCACTCAGGGCTGATTTCCTTCAGAATGGATAGGTTTGATCTCCTTGCAGTCCATGGGACTCTCAAGAGTCTCCTCCAGCACCAGAATTCAAAATCATCAATTCTTCGGCGATCAGCCTTCTTTATGGTCCAGCTCTCACTTCCATACATCACTACAGTGGTACCTCGGGTTATATACACTTCAGGTTACATACGCTTCAGGTTACAGACTCCGCTAAACCAGAAATAGTGCTTCAGGTTAAGAACTTTGCTTCAGGATGAGAACAGAAATTGTGCTCCGGCAGCGCAGCAACAGCAGGAGGCCCCATTAGCTAAAGTGGTGCTTCAGGTTAAGAACAGTTTCAGTTTAAGAACGGACCTCTGGAACGAATTAAGTACTTAACCCAAGGTACCACTGTACAGGGAAAACCATAGCTTTAACTATACAGACCTTTGTTGGCAAGGTGATGTCTCTGCTTTTTAAGATGCTGTCTAGGTTATTGCTTTTTAAAAATATATAGGGAATGTATGCTGACCGAGGCCCCCTTTGGAATCGGAGGCCTGGGCCAAGTGGCCCATATGCCCCCCCCCCTCTGTCTGTGCCTGGGCATGCAATCCCCTATACATTTACCCAAGAGTAAGCCCTGTTGTATAGCTGGATTTACGTACACCAAAAAGGTTTGTTTCCTATCATTCAGAAAATACTGTTTGTCTGTTTCTCTATTGTTTGGCTCTCATGCCACTTGCTGCTCTTCAAAACCTAACTGGGTTTGGTGCCAAGTTTGCCAGGATAGGAATGCCAATCAAGATGCTCTCAGGGGCTTGTCATGGCTTCTGGGTGGCACTTGGCAGCTTCCTAACCTGTGCCATCGGACGTTTGGGCACCCCCAGTTCTGCGCGAAGCCATGGCCACAACATCTCATCCCCAAGAGGTGCTGGGACGCTGTGAATTCATTGGCAGTCCCCAGTGACCCTCCCCTTCTCCCCCTTGCAGGTGGAGCTGTCGGACGGGACGACCCACATCATCACCGACGCCTACGCGGGCAAGGAGTACATCATCCAGGTGGCAGCCAAGGACAACGAGATTGGCACGTGGAGCGACTGGAGCGTGGCCGTACATGCCACACCCTGGACTGAGGAGCCCAAGCATCTCACCACGGAAGCCCAGGGAGCAGGTGAAGCCATGGAGATGCTGGACGAGGAGGGTTTTCCGTGGGGATGGGAAGAGGGAGTCGTTTCTGGGGAGGAGGAGGTCTTGCCCAGGCAGGGCTAGCGCCAGGGATGGAGTCAGATGATGCAGAGGCCCTTAGCAGTGACGTTGACTCTTTATTCAAGGAAACCAGACACAACTCAGCAGCAGTGGGTCTTGCCCCTGTGGAGCAGTTGGTCCCCACTTTCCACCCTTCCGCAGGCTCCTCCTCTCCTAATAATAATAATTTTTTACAGTGGTACCTCGGGTTACATACGCTTCAGGTTACATACGCTTCAGGTTACAGACTCCGCTAACCCAGAAATAGTACCTCGGGTTAAGAACTTTGCTTCAGGATGAGAAGAGAAATCGTGCTCCGGCGGTGCGGCAGCAGTGGGAGGCCCCATTAGCTAAAGTGGTGCTTCAGGTTAAGAACAGTTTCAGGTTAAGAACGGACCTCCGGAATGAATTAAGTACTTAACCCGAGGTACCACTGTATTTATACCCCGCCCATTTGGCTGGGCTTCCCCAGCCACTCTGGGTGGCTTCCAACAAAATATTAAAATACAGTAATGCACCAAACATTAAAAGCTTCCCTAAACAGGGCTGCCTTCAGATGTCTTCTAAAAGTCTGGTAGTTGTTGTTCTCTTTGACATCTTGTGGGAGGGCGTTCCACAGGGCGGGTAGTAATAGTAATTTATTATTTGTACCCCGCCAATCTGGCTGGGTTTCCACAGCCACACTAGGCTGCTTCCAACAAAGATTAAAAATACATTAAAATGTCACACATTTAAAAATTCCCTGAACAGGGTGCCACCACCGAGAAGGCCCTCTGCCTGGTTCCCTGTAACTTGGCTTCTCGCAGTGAGGGAACTGCCAGAAGGCCCTCGGAGCTGGACCTCAGGGTCCGGGCAGAACGATGGGGGTGGAGACGCTCCCAAATATTTCCCAAGCATCTCAAACTGCATCTGCTCCCCTCTGGGATCTGGTTGTGCCCTTCTTCTTATCCTGTGCATTCTTGGAGACCAGGGTGGGAAGGGAACTTGTTGCGGCCAGCGAGGGAGACTCCTGGGATTATTCAGCAGCCTTTTGACACACACACCCTTTCCACTTCATGCTGTGATTCCTGCATGTTTGGGGGTTGGACTAGATGACCCTCGGAACCCCTTCCAGTTCTTCTGTATTTCTGCATAGCCCATTTTGCAGACCAGGTGGGAGATTCCGCATCAGAACAAAAGCGTTTGGAGGGTGGCAGCCAGGCGGGCCACATCCCCTTTCCTTCTGCGGGTGCTGATATTGTCTGCGCCTGAGGCCCACCAGATCTGGAGTCCTCGGCCAACAGGGAAACAGGTCCCAGATGTGGCCGACATCTGGGAGGTCCTGTAGCCAGCTTTGAAAGTTGAGGAACTTGCAATGCATGGCTCACCGCAGCCAGCCCTGTAACACCCAGGATTCCTGAGTGCCGCCACAGTTGCTCAGAGATAAGGAGTTTTGCAAAACAGACCCTTCTTTCCATGCCAAAGATGGGCAGTGCTGGCATAGAAGACTTTTGAACTTTTGCAAGAATCCATCCATTTTGCTTTGGAAGGAAAGTGGTGGTGAGCTGGGTGCTTCCCTATGGAGTGTTGTGGGAGTGGGTTTTCTGCTCTGCCAGGGGGCTCAATGAGAGACCCTTCCCAGGGCTATGATTCTGTGTTCCTGAGGAGTTTCTGCCCTGCTGCCTTTGGAGCGGCTCTTCTGGGGTTAACGCGCCCATGTTGAAGGGCAAAGGCATGGAACCACGGAAGGGGAGAGGGCTCTTGTGCTCCAATCCTGCTTGCAGACGTTTCCCTTTGGGACATCTACATGGCCACTGTGGGGACAGGATGCTGGACTAGGTGGGCTATTTGGCCTGATCCAGCAAGCTTTCTTTATGTTCTTAAAGGACCCCTGACCATTAGGTCAAGTCGTGGCCGACTCTGGGGTTGCGGCGCTCATCTCGCTTTACTGGCCAAAGGAGCCAGCATACAGCTTCCGGGTCATGTGGCCAGCATGACTAAGCCACTTCTGGCGAACCAGAGCAGCGCATGGAAACACCATTTACCTTCCCGCCGGAGCGGTACCTATTTATCTACTTGCACTTTGATGTGCTTTCAAACTGCTAGGTTGGCAGGAGCAGGGACCGAACAACGGGAGCTCACCCCGTCGTGGGGATTCGAACCGCCGACCTTCTGATCGGCAAGCCCCAGGCTCTGTGGTTTAAGCCACAGCGCCACCCGCGTCCCAAACTCTTTATGTTCTTACGTGAGGGTAAAAACAACTCTGACTACCTGAATGATGCCCCTGCCACCCCAAAGTGGTTTTTCCATTGGGGTGTTCATTTCTTAAGCTCTGTGTTGTGTCTCTTTAAGTGTTTCTGCCTGGAACACCATTCATTAGTCTTGCAAAGTCCCTGTTTCCCTCGACAGCACCACCACACAATACAACTCTCCTCCAGAAGAGGTTCTTGCTTCTACCAACACCTCCAACAGTAACAGTGCTTCTGGCCAAGGAGATAGGCTTGCACATAACTTCACAGATTTATCAAAGGAGCTGAGGTCCTGCAATGACTTTATCCGTGTACAGAATTCCAGACCCCAAGGCATAGCGATGGCCCTGAAAAGGAGTCACACAAGTTTAGAGGAAGTTGCTTTGGGCTTCTCCAGACTTCCTCTTGTCCCGCTTCCCTCCGGAGAAAACTGCTCTTTAGCACTTAATCAGAGCAAACAGCCATCCAGGTTTTCTGTGGATTGTTGTTTGTTCCGATTCAGCACTAAAGAGCAGGCTTTTTCCTGGGAGAGGAGTGGGGCAAGGGGAAAACCACTCAGACTCATGCTTTATAGGCACAGAAGAAGAGGAAGTGTGGACAAGGCCTTTGTCTGGCCCAGCCTAGTGCTGTCTGCTCTGATGGGCAGCTGCTCATTCTCGTTGGTTGTCTCAGGCAAAGAAGGGTAGCTAGCTGCTAGGTTCTCCGTTGTCTCCTGAGACAGTTGTTTGCCAACAAGGATGGCCAACAGTAAGGGATTATTCAGCTGTGAGTTGGACTAGATGACCCTTGGGGTCCTTTGCATGATCCTGCATGCTAATCCCATGCTCTGCCCACTGGGCTAAAGTCCCTCTCCCATCATGGAGGCAGAGAGGTCTATTAACGGCTGTGAACCACGATAATTCAATGGAACTTCCTTGTTCAGATGCAGTCTACTTCTAATGCCGGGGATGGAGGAAAGATCAGCCAGCCCCATGCTCTTCTTGCGACCTTCCCAGCGGCTCATGGTAGGATCAGAACACAGGGTCAGATGGACCTGGGTCTGATCCTGCAAAGCTGCTCTTCCGCCTAACACTTGCCAGCTGGCTATGTTCTCCCCACCAGGAAAGGGCAGCGGGGTTTCAGGAAACATGGGAACCAGAACAGGCCGTGTGCTTTGCAAAATCTCTGGCAAAAGGCGCTGTCCAGTGTGGGTTTTTGTAGCAGCACACAACGGGAAGCCTGTTAGCGAGGAAAGCCGCAAAGTTAACAACTCTCTGTTTCTAGGAAAGAGCTGGGCTGGCTTCCAAGTGCATAATGTGATATCAGCCTCTGGCTTCCCAGAAGCAGCCGTGCAGCGTCCGGGCTGGTCCCCTCCGCTGGCACCAGCACTCGTGGCGTTGGGAAATCGAGCAAAGAAAAAATGCTGTCCACTACTAGGAAAGCACCGGGAGGCCTGCCAAAGACCCTCGGGGCGTCTGGTTGTGTGCGCACACACAGGGGAATGTGCAAATTATCGGTGCTGCCCAGCTGCACGACAGACTGTATAGAGACGGCACATTTCAGCTTGCCAAGGGGGTCAGCTCTTGGGGCTGCCATGCAGGTGAAATCACCTGACAGATTCGGAGAATGTTGCAAACCGCATAAACCCAGGATAAACCCAGGCTATGCAACATCACCCATGCTCCCCTCTTTGGTCCTGTTCAGATCTTTAAGGTGACCATTGGTGTGTTGGGGACAGGCTGGGGTCTCTCTGCACCTGATATGTCTTTGGATGCCCCTTCGCCCAGAAATGGCCAAAGTCCAAGCCTGAACATTATTCCCACCTTTCCTTGGGCTTGCTTTTATGGTCATAGGACATGGGTAGTGTTGTGGTCTAAACCACCAAGCCTCTTGGGCTTGCCAATCAGAAGGTCGGCGGTTCGAATCCCCATGACGGGGTGAGCTCCCGTTGCTCTGTCCCAGCTCCCGCCAACCTAGCAGTTCGAAAGCACGCCAGTGCAAGTAGATAAATAGGTACCTCTGTGGCGGGAAGGTAAATGGTGTTTCCGTGCTCTCTGGCTTCCGTCACGGTGTCCCGTTGCGCCACAAGCGGTTTAGTCCTGCTGGCCACATGACCCGGAAAGCTATCTGTGGACAAACGCCGGCTCCCTCGGCCTGAAAGCGAGATGAGTGCTGCAACCCCATAGTCGCCTTTGATTGGACTTAACCGTCCAGGGGTCCTTTACCTTTACCTGTTTATGGTTAAGCAAGTGCAAGTCGCTTTCAAGAACTACATCGAATAGTCACATCAGTGCAAGACAGAGGATTTCAAGGCTGAAGATATTTTGCAAGTGTCACCTGCTTTTTCATCTTTTTCTCTACCTGTTCACTGGTTTTGATTGCCTCACACTGTTATTTTGGGCTCTGTTTTTGTTCCTTAACGCTGGTGTGATGAAGCGTCCCCATGACATCACCCCAGCCAGTTTGGGATCATGCAGCCAATGTTACAGTGCCACAGTGCAACATACCCAATTAGCTTAGGTTGTGTGATGATGGTCAGTAACAATAAATGCATGTCTCCTCGCAGTCCCCCACTCCCCCCCAAAAAAGGCAAAACAAGTAACTCTTTGTGCCCATTTGCCTCCAAGAAAGATTGAACAAGGGACTCAGTGATGGTCAGTGTCCTGCGACTTGGACTTTAGCGTGAGCAGAGACTGCCCTCTGGTGGCCATGTGGCTTGGCATGCAAGTAGGAAGGGCAGCAGGCATCTTGCAAGAGTTCATGGCAACTCTGAGCCCCATTGACGTCAATGGCATTAATTGCTCTCCTAATGAATATCGTTTAGCAATGTTCTCCAGTGGATTGCTCTTCCTCATCCGTCTCTTGGTGGTCCCTGTGTGGTGCTGTGAAAATAGCACCCAACATAATTATTCATATTAATATTTTTCATTTCATCCTTATCCTGCCATTCCAAAATGGAGCGCAGGGCAGAGTACATTCTCTCCCCCCTCACAACAACCTTGCAGAGTAGGGCTGGGTGAGAGACAGCAGCGTTGGATTGCATGGCTGAGGGAGGAGACCTTACTTGGAAAATCAATACAACCCAGGTGGTTAAGAAAGCCCAACAGAGACTCCATCTCCTCAGAATATTGCGAAAGACCGGTGTCAATCAACATTTGATGATCTCCTTCTACCGGTCCACAATAGAAAGTGTCCTTTCATACTGCAGCACAGTGTGGGACGCTGGTTTGACATCAACTGATAGGAAGTGCCAACCTAGCAGTTTGAAAGCACGTCAAAGTGCAAGTAGATAAATAGGTACCGCTCCGGCGGGAAGGCAAACGCCATTTCCGTGCGCTGCTCTGGTTCGCCAGAAGCGGCTTAGTCATGCTGGCCACATGACCCGGAAGCTGTACGCCGGCTCCCTCGACCAATAAAGTGAGATGAGCACCGCAACCCCAGAGTCGTCTGCGACTGGACCTAATGGTCAGGGATTCCTTTACCTTTACATTCTGCATGGACTAGTTGCATGGCAACATGTGCAAGTGGCTTGAGATACCTATGAGGTCCATAAAATACCATATAGCATCTATTCAACACAAAGAACAGTGACAATTTGTTGTTGACAAAGGACAGCTGGACATATAAAGGGCCCCATTACCTTCAGGAGCTGAGGGCCTCATCAAACCTAAATCCGGCCCTGACTGTACACGACTCCATGGGGCAAGGAGAGGGGAGGTCATGGGGGCTGCTGGATGCCCGCTCTACCTGTGCCCCTGGCATTAATCCCTTTCCCTTGCTTTCCCCCTCTCCTTCAGAGACGACGACCGCCAGCACCTCAGCCTTTGTGGTCCCCACCACCAGCAGCATCGGGAACTCGGAGGAGCAAGGCAGCGATGGAGCCATCGCCCTGTCCTGGGTGGCTAGTCTGCTATTGGTGGCTTTCAGCATCCACTTTATTTAGTGAGTGTCTCTTAGGGCCCCTCCTTGTGGGATGAAGGGGGCAGGGGGAAAAGGGGAAAGAAAATAGGGGGGTTATGTGGAAGCTGGCATCCGTCTGTCTCGGGAGACGCTGGAGGGGTCCACCTTTAGGGGTGAGGTCAAGCCGTTGGGAGGTTGTGGCTGTTGGGACCATGGACTGCTCTCCCTGTGGACTCTCCTTCCTTGGAGGTTTCTCAGCAGAAAGTTCTTCCTGACGTTTGGCCCCGTGAAAAGAGGTTGCTGGACTAGACAGGTTCTCCATAGTATCTTTTATTTTTGTTAGATCATTTTTATTAATTTTCCAATAAAAGACATCCAATTAACATATCAAAACATAATCCAATAAAAACACAAAACTAAAATAAAAAAGGTCGAATTATCTTCCGAATTGTAATTATTACCGTATTTTTCGCTCTATAAGACGCACCTTTTCCCTCCTAAAAAGTAAGGGGAAATGTGTGTGAATCTTACTGGAGTGAATGCAGGCGGGAGGCTCTGCTCAGCACTCCCTTTAAAGAGCCGCATACAGCATGTGTGCGGGTCTTGGGGGAGCCTTAGCCGCACGCAGCCTCTCCCAGGCAGGGGATGAAGGCTCCCCTTGCCCAGGAGAAGGCTGCACGCGGCTATCCCATAAACCAGGACCTGGCTTATGGGATTCAGAATATTGTTTTCTTGTTTTCCTCTTCCAAAAACTAGGTGCGTCTTATGAAGCAAAAAATACGGTACTTTTACGGCTCCGCATAGTGTGCACCTTGAAGCACGCCCAAATCTCAGTCCTGCCTCTCATCAATTTTTCCATATTTCCACATCTCAATTTTAACTCTCCATAGGATCTTGTGGTAGCCAATTTCCTCCTCTTTGCATTTGTCCAGTCCCTTTCTAAAACCATCCAGGTCTCTCGCCATCACTGCCCCCAGTGGCAGTGAGTTCCAGGGTTTAACAAGAGGCGGTGATGACCGCCACCAATTTGAATGGCTGCCTCAGAGGTTGGCCAATGTGGGAACAGGACGCTGGACTGGGGGGCACTTCTTATATTCACTTTTCCTTTCCCTCCCCCTTCCTCCAGACTCGGCCTCGGAGCCCCGCTGAGGAGGTCC
Organism: Podarcis siculus; assembly: GCA_034642415.1. Classification (NCBI taxonomy): domain Eukaryota; kingdom Metazoa; phylum Chordata; class Lepidosauria; order Squamata; family Lacertidae; genus Podarcis; species Podarcis siculus. Next base: position 1,454,461 of record JAXCMG010000039.1, on the reverse strand, counting down.
CGACTCACCGGAACGTCTGTCTTTGCTTCTGTTTTGCACATGGTCTGAAGGACGTGTTCCGTTTCTCTTCATCGCTGCACTTCCCGGAAGGCCGAGCCCCTCCCCCCCCAAAAAAGATCCAAGGGGGCCCAGTCTCTCCGCCCGCCCGCCTGCCACCCAACAAACCACAAACTTTCCTGGAACTTTGCAAAGCCGCCTGACTAAACCTTCAAAAGGACAGAGGAGCTCTCCTCGCACGCGAAAGAGACAAGCGGGAATGTGGGGTGGGATTGGGGGGCGTCTGGGTGGGGGGAGGAGAAAGGCAGGCCTGAAGTGGGGAGGGAGGGAGGGAGCAGCAGCCTGGAGCACCAGCCACCCCCTGGCCCCGGGTTCAGATCATACAGCTAAACCACCACACCAAAGACCCTCTGCTGGGCATGCTTCGAACCCGCAGCCCGGTTCCTGGACACAGGAGCGCGACAGACGGACGTACAGGGCGGCTCCGGGAGGGGAGGTCACAAACCTGATGCCCAGGGGGCTGCCCCACAAGGCCGGCGTTCCTCTTCCTCCCTTTCCTCCTCTTGGCAGCTGTGAGAGAACAAACCTTTTGAGCCCTCGGTCGGCAGAGAGAGTCAAATGTGCCCACAGATGCATCACGGCTCTGCCCCACACATCACGGTGGGGGGCGGAATAAAGCAAGCGCCCCACCGGGAGCCACGAGACAGGTGCGTCAAGGCGGCTGGCGGGTCTTTGTTTTTTAAAAGAAGCCGTTCGTCACTGTCCCACCGAAGGAGACGTCGGGAGGGGGTCCCATCTTGGAAAACACACGCTCACCCCTTCCCTCCTGCCCCATTTGTAGCTGTGTGTCCCCTTCCGTTTATACAGAGAAACTCCTTAGGTTTGTGTATTGGTCTTATTATTGGGGAGTGGGATGTATACCCGATGGAACTGTAGCTAAACTAAGATGTCCTCTTGGCCCCCCACCTCACCCAAAACTGCCCTGTTCCCTCTCTTTGCCCCTTCCCCAAGTCCTGTTTTGTAAGAATCCGGCTTCCCCAAATTCCCATCCTCTCCCTCCCTCCCTCCCCTCGTTTCAAAGTGCAGTATTGAACACCCTACGCCCTATTATTCCAAAACGATAATATGCTGTATTTGAACTTTTTATAGATGTGTATATATAAAAAAAACTTTTAAAATCACACACACTTCACTGAAGGAAAAACAGAAAAACAAAACACCCGCACTCACACAAGAGAGAGATTGTTCATTAAATGTGACCATTTCATTATGGCTTTTTTGTGAATGTGGTAAATGGTTTGGTTTGGAGCCTTGGAGCCAGGAGCCTTGAAACGAGGAAGAAGAAGGAGGATCTGCGGTCTCATAAATGAAGGTGCCAAGGCAATAAGGGGGGCACATGGGACAGGACACACACATAAGGGGCACCTTGAGGTGTCTTTGCAAACTTTGTCCCACCACTAGGAAGAACTTTCTGGCAGTAAGAGCCCATTGACAGTGGAACAGACTCCCAAAGAAGGTGGTGGTCTCATCTTCCTTGGAGGTTTTGAAGCAGAGGTTGGTTGGCCGCCTTCCAGGTATTGCGATTCCGGGCGTTGGAGGGGGATGGACTGGATGACCCTCAGGGTCCCTTCCAATTCTGCAGCTCTAAGATTCAATCATCTTCATCATCTTCATCATCCTCAAACCTTTAATTGCATCACTTACAAACATTCAGAATAAATAGGCCAGTGAGTCATCGCCATTTTATTATTATTATTATTATTATTATTATTATTATTATTATTATTATTAATACCCTGCCCACCTGGCTGGGTTTCCCCAGCCACTCTGGGCGGCTTCCAATAGAATATTAAAAACACAATAAAACATCAAACAGTAAAAGCTTTCCTAAACAGGGCAGCCCTCAGATGTCTTCTAAAAGTCAGATAGTTGTTTATTTCCTTGACATCTGGTGGGAGGGCGTTCCACAGGCCGGGTGCCACCACCGAGAAGGCCCTCTGCCTGGATCCCTGTAACCTCACTTCTAGCAGGAAGGGACTGCCCTCAGAAGGCCCTCGGAGCTGGACCTCAGAGTCCGGGCTGAACGATGGGGGTGGATACCCTGCTCACCTGTCCTTGGAATGAGGGATGCTCTGAATGCAGAAGGTCCCAGGTAGAAGGCCTGGTTTATTCAGGTGAGAAGGATCTCAGGTACCAAGGCAGGTAAGGAGGAGCAAACCCCTGTGTTGCAATACAGAATAATATGCTCAGCCGCAACATGTGGCTAATAAATGTAGTAAATGTATTACTATTAGTGGTTAGAATGTCATCCAAAAGTGGTGGTGGGTGTTCCAACGTGAAGAATTCAATAGCAAACAGCAAACAAGCAGAACAGAACAGTATATCTGGACTTAATCAACTGTTTCGAAGATGAATCTTCGTCAGCAAATAATTTTTGATAGAATATCCATACAGGTAAATGTAATACTTGTGGATCAGAGCTCACTTAATGTGTGGTCTTCTCCCTCCTGCATTTTCGAGAGAAATTTGTTCCTTGTATCCGCATCCCACATTCTTCTCCAAAGAGCTCAAGGTGGCGTAATCGTTCTCCTTCCTCCATTAATCATCACGACAACCCTGTGAGGTGCGTTAGGCTGAAAAGCGGGGACTGCTAACCCCCAAGGTCACACGCCCAGTGCAGTGAGCTTCGATACCGAGCAAGGATTTGAACCCCGATTTCTCATGTTCTAGCTCAGTGCTCTAACCGTTACACCACACTCCCTTGACAAATCAATGTGCAGGCATCCACCTGTCGTGAGGATTGTGTCAACGCAGATGCGCATTGTTCGGGGTCCCTCCAACGTGGTGTTGGAACTCCAGCAGTCATCAAAATCTGCAACTGGACCACGGAGGGAGGTTGTGGTCCTGTCCTGTTGCAGGATTTCTGCAGCAATTCATTTGATGCTTGGGCGTGAGCCCTGGACCCTTTGCTTGAACTGGAAAAGAAGGTTGTGCGATTCATACAGGCAAGAGTTCCAAATGAGTGGAGCTTTCGAAAGACTGCTGCTTGGTTTTATTCACCTTACTTGGAGAGCATTTTTTGCAGAGGAGAGCCTAACATGGAGCAATATTCCACCATCCCAGGTTTGGTTTCTGACAACTCCAGATAAATTTAGATCTTAGGTAATGGTGGTGTCAGATGACCCTGGCTGGGAGCTACTCAGCATAAAACATGGAGCTGTAAGGCTGGAAGGATCCCTCAAGTCATCTAGTCCATCCCTTTGCAATGCAGGAATTTCAACTAAGCCTAGGGCCTTCTATCTACGGGACCACCTCTCCTGGTATACCCTTAAGGTCCATGAATAACCATAGTTTAGAGGTCCTGGGCCCTAAGGAAGTCAAACTATCCTTCACCAGGGCCAGGGCCTTCTCAGTGATGGCTCCAACCTGGTGGAATGCTCTGTCCCAGGAGACCAGGGCCCTGCAGGATTTAACCTCCTCCTGCAGGGCCTGTAAGACAGAGCTATTCCACCTGGCTTTTAATTTGAATTCAGCCTGATCTTTTGTTCCCCTTCTCTTCCCTCCTCCTCCCCTTTTTATGAAGATCACCCGCTCTGGGATCCCACAGCTAATTCTCCCCTGGCCTCCTCGCTGGCCCAAGTAGGACCAATTCAGCCAGCTAGCCCTGGGATTATCTAATGCTTATTGGATGGATTTCCCCCCTAAACTGATTTTTGAATTCTGAATTTATTGTTATTCACGTTTTATACTGTATTTTATGTTGTTTTTTGTTGCATCAATTACGTGTTTTAAATTTGTTGTTAGCCGCCCTGAGCCCGGTTTTCTGAACTGGGAAGAGCGGGGTATAAAAATAAAATAAAAACTAAAGCATGCCTGACAGATGGCCACCCAACCTCTGCTTAGAAACCTCCAAGGAAGGAGAGTCCACAACCTTCCGAGGGGACTGTTCCACTGTTGAACAGTTACTACTCTCAGAAAGTTCTTCCTGGTGTATAGTTTAAATCTCCTTTCTTGCAACTTGAATCCATTGGTTCAAGTCCTAACTTCCAGAGCAGGAGAAAACAAGCTTGTTCCCTCTTTCATGGGAAAGCCCTTGAGATATTTGAAGATGGCTCTCATATCTGCTCTCAGTCTCCTCTTTTCCAGGCTCAATTCCCTCAAACGTTTCTCATCAGACTTGGTTTCCAGACCCTTGATCATCTTCCAGCTTGTCAACATCCTTCTTAAATTGTGGTGCCCAGAATTGGACACAGCATTCCAGGTGTGATCTGACCAAGGCAGAAGAGAGTGGTACTATTACTTCCCTTGAAGTAGACTTCTGTTGATGCAGCCCAGAATAGTATTAGCTTTTTTTGCTGCTGCATCACACTGTTGACTCGTGTTGAGCTTGTGCTCCACCAAGATCCCTAGATCCTTTTTGCGTGTACTGCTAGTAAGCCAGGTTTTCCCCATCCTATATTTGTGCACCTAGTTCTTCCTGCCTAAGTGCAGAACCTGACATTTGCCCCTCTTGAAATTCAAGTTGTTCGTTTGGGCCATTTCTCCGATCTGTTAAGGTCATTTTGAAACCTGATTCTGTCCTCTGCCGCTTTAGCTACCCTTCCCAGTTTGGTGGCACCGGCGAGTTTGCTGAGCATCCCTTCAATTCCTTCATCCAAGTCATTTATAAAGACATTGAACAACGGGCCCAAGACATTCTGCACCATCCCATTGTGCATGGACTTCAACAGATATGCAGGTGCTGCTATTTACTGGCGCATGTTAAAAAAGCAACATAGCCCTTGAGAAAATATGTGCTATTGTTAGCTACTGGTTATGAACGGGATCCATTCTGGAGGCCCGTTCACAACATGAAAAGAGCGCAACCTGCAGTGGCGCTTCTTAGCATGCGTGGGTTGCAATTCACTGCTTCTGCGCATGCGTGTGATGTCATTTTGCGCTTCTGCACATGCGCAAGCGGCGAAACCCAGAAGTAACCCTTTCTGGTACAGTGGTACCTCGGGTTACATATGCTTCAGGTTACATACACTTCAGGTTACAGACTCCGCTAACCCAGAAATAGTGCTTCAGGTTAAGAACTTTGCTTCAGGATGAGAACAGAAATTGTGCTCCGGCGGCACGGCAGCAGCGGGAGGCCCCATTATCTAAAGTGGTGCTTCATGTTAAGAACAGTTTCAGGTTAAGTACGGACCTCTGGAATGAATTAAGTACTTAACCCGGAGGTACCACTGTACTTCCGGGTCACCACGGGATGTAACCTGAAAGAACGTAACATGAAGTAGACGTAACATGAGGTATGACTGTACTAGCCTTGCATTTCGGATGGGTCCTGGGTTTTCAAAAATGGCTCTGAAAACCCACTAATGAACAACCTTCAGGCAATGAGACTTTGCTACCGATGTCTCTCCAGAGCTCAGAATCCGACTGCTCTGGACTCGGTCCTTGCAGCTGAAACTTGCATGCACTCATGTGACTCCTCCCCACATGACCTGTCTGTGAAGAGAGTTTGAGCCAAAAGGGATAGGTGCCATATTCTGAGATCCGCATCTGGTCCCGTTCTTGAACATCTCCCACCCCACAGCCATATTTCTCCTCCGCTCCGCGTTCCTCCCCTGATCCCAGCAGTGCGCGCGCACCAAGGAGCTCGGAGCATGGAAGTTCAATATGCCCAGGGGCAAACTTCCCATCAACCCCACTGTGGGCTCTCACATCCCTCCAATGAGCCCTAAAAACTTTTAGCAGTGCAATAAAAGCTGCACCGGGGCCCCTAATTAATTCCTAATCCTCGTTTCCTGGACCTCGTTCCAGGAGGGGTGGGACTTGTTAATGGGGATCTGGATGGGGAAAGAGTCGTTTTCCCTGCTCAGCTGAAGGAAGAGGATCACTGAAGCCAGCGCTGGCCAGACCCCCACCCCCAAAGGACCCCCTACGTGGCTCTTGGGGCCAGTGCAAAAGGTTGCGTCACTAAACAGTGGCTTGTTGGCCAGCTCTGGAAACATTAATTTCCCTGTCCCCGTGATAAATCACTTCCTGATAAACCAGAAGAGAGATTGGGATGTTGGTCATACTTCCTCCACGATGGATTTGCAAAAGAGCCCCAAAAACCAAACCTCAAGAGGAAAAGGTGAGGAAATTTGGTATGTTTCGCCTGGGCTCACAGCTGTCCGTGGAGGCGCAGGTCCATTCTGTGTCCAGGGCAGCTGTCTCCCAGCTCCATCTGGTACGCAGGATGAGACCCTATCTGTCAGAGGACTGTCTCGCCAGAGTGGTGCATTCTGTAGTTATCTCTCGCTTGGACTACTGCAATGCGCTCTATGTGGGGCTACCTTTGAAGGTGACCCGGAAACTGCAAGTAATCCAGAATGCGGCAGCTAGACTGGGGACTGGGAACGGCCGCTGAGACCATATAACACCAGTCCTGAAAGACCTACATTGGCTTCCAGTACGTTTCTGAGCACAATGCAAAGTGTTGGTGCTGACCTTGAAAGCCCTAAACGGCCTCGGTCCAGTATATCTGAAGGAGCGTCTCCACCCCCATCGTTCTGCCCAGACACTAAGGTCCAGCACAAAGGGCCTTCCGGTGGTTCCCTCACAGTGAGAAGTGAGGTTACAGGGAACCAGGCAGAGGGCCTTCTCGGTAGTGGCACCCACCCTGTGGAACACCCTCCCATCAGATGTCAAGGAAATAAACAGCTATCTGACTTTTAGAAGAATCTGAAGGCAGCCCTCTTAGCCCATTTGGGTGCATACAGCACTCCCCTCTTTCCAGCCTTCTTGCAATGAATTTAAAATCCTTTACTTACAGAATGCTCCAAAGGTCAGATTCATGCATTTATCCAGGCAGCAGCAAGGAGAACACAGGCAGAATACTCTGGGGTAGAAAATACAGAATACGTGCTCTAAGCTGGGAGCAAAACTTAGACACGTCTTCCTTGGTCAGTTACATGGAGAGCAAGCAGGAAGACAAGGCTTCACCGCCCTCATTTGGAGAGGAGGGGGCATGGCCTAACTGAGTCTAGGAAACACATCTCTATTGTCTTAACCCTAGTTAATCCACAAAGAGATGTTCACGGGGAAGAGATAACCTTGGAAGGCAGTGGACTCTGCTTTGGTGGAGGCCCATCTGTCAGTGATTCTTTAGCTGTGATCGGGGTCAGACTAGATGACCCCAAGGTACTAAACCACCCATGACAGGCGGCCACAGAACCTCTGCTTAAAAGCTTCTAACAGAGTCCCCCTTCTGAGGCAGTCTGTTCCACTCGGAAGGTGGAGGGCTCTCCTTCCCAGCCATGTCTTGCCCTCCCTCTCCACTTACTCACAAGGAGACCTCTCCTTCTTTCAGATCCTCCCCCCCCAAAAAAACCACAGGAGAGGAAGGACCTCCAAAGAAGGCGAGCAAATTAGCCGGCTTCTCCTCGCAAGCTGCCTTTTAAATGCCCCATTACCAGGCTGCACCGCTTCATCATTTATTAATGTTTCATTAGTGTTGAAAACATCTGGTAATTAATTATGCGCTAATTATAGATTCACGGCCCTGGGCCCTGAAAGCCCGGGTGATTTATAACAGCTGACGGCTCTCCATCCAGCCCCCTCCTCCCGGGAAGCGCTGGTGAGTCATGTCTGCTCCCACCAAGGGCTTGAGCCTTCGCTTTGTCAGAGGCACGCAGAGCCGGTTTGCAGGGGCAGCGCAGACTCAGAACCGAAGGAGAACCTGGTGGATCAGGCCCAACAACCCATCTAGTCCACAGAGTCCTCTTGCTGTCCTGAAGATGTTCTGCTGGCCAGAGCCCCCGGCAGGAGCAGCCAGGGGGTGAACCCACCCTGGGACCCAGGCTCCAAATATTTTCCTTAACTCCCCAAGTAGTTCTGGGTAGGAAGTGAAGGCAAGAGTCTTCTCTTAATAATAATAATAATAATAAATTTTATTTATATCCCGCCCTCCCCAGCCGAAGCCGGGCTCAGGGCGGCTAACAACACCAAAATAGTGCGACATTATAAAAACATTATAAAAATTAATTAAAATCAAGATTGATGGCGCCATAAAGTTTTGTAAAGGTTGCCAAAGGAGGGAGTCAGGCTGCGCCCTAACCAAAGGCCTGGCGGAACAGCTCTGTCTTGCAGGCCCTACGGAAAGATGTCAAGTCCTGCAGGGCCCTTGTCTCTTGTGACAGAGCATTCCACCAGGTTGGAGCCGCAGCCGAAAAGGCCCTGGCTCTAGTTGAGGCCAGCCTAACCTCTCTGTGGCCTGGGACCTTCAAGGTGTTTTTGTTTGAAGACCGTAAGTTCTTCTGTGGGGCATACCAGGAGAGGCGGTCCCGTAGGTACGAGGGCCCTAGGCCGTATAGGGCTTTGAAGGTTAAAACCAGCACCTTAAACCTGATCCTGTACTCCACCGGGAGCCAGTGCAACTGGTATAGCACCGGATGAATGTGATCTCTAAGCGAAGACCCCGTAAGGAGTCTCGCTGCGGCATTCTGCACCCGCTGGAGTTTTTGGGTCAGTCTCAAGGGCAGCCCCACGTAGAGCGAGTTACAATAATCCAGTCTGGAGGTGACCGTCGCGTGGATCACAGTAGCTAGGTCAGGGCGAGAGAGGTAAGGAGCCAACTGCTTAGCTTGGCGGAGATGAAAAAATGCCGCCTTTGTAATAGCTGCAATCTGCGCCTCCATGGAGAGGGAGGTATCGAAGATTACACCCAAACTCTTAACGGACGGTGCTGGCACTAATTGCACCCCCGCAAGAGATGGGAGTTGCCCCCTCATTCCCATATCATCCCGTCCCAGCCAGAGGACCTCTGTCTTCGAAGGATTTAACTTCAACCGGCTCCCACGTAACCATCCAGCCACAGCTTCCAAGCATCTGATCAGTGTGTCTGGGGCCGAGTCAGGATGGCCATCCATCAACAGATAGAGTTGGGTGTCATCAGCATACTGATGGCAGCCCAGCCCAAAACTCCGGACAAGCTGGACGAGGGGGCGCATAAAGATGTTAAAAAGCATCGGGGAGAGAATCGCACCCTGAGGCACTCCACACACCAAGGAGTGGCGCGATGACAATTCCCCCCCAAGCGCCACCCTCTGTCCCCGACCAGAGAGAAACGAGCGCAGCCATTGAAGGACTGTGCCCTGGATCCCCACGTCGGCAAGGCGGTGGTCCAAAAGTTCGTGATCGACCATGTCAAAAGCTGCTGACAAATCTAGAAGAATCAGCAGCCCCGACCCGCCTCGATCCAGCTGTCTACGAAGATCATCTGTTAGGGCAACCAGAGCCGTCTCGGTCCCATGACCAGCGCGGAAGCCGGACTGGAATGGATCCAGAGCCGATGTTTCATCCAGAAACCCACCAAGCTGTTCAGCAACCGCTCTCTCAATCACCTTACCCAGGAACGGAAGATTCGAAACCGGGCGGTAATTGGATAGATCTAAAGGATCTAATGATGTTTTCTTTAAGAGCGGGCGCACCACTGCCTCCTTCAGTTCCCCTGGGAATGTCCCCGTGCCAAGGGACAAATTGATGATATCCCCCAGGAGGGCCCGCACCTCGTCTGGACACGCTCTAATCAGCCAAGACGGGCACGGGTCAAGAGGACAGGTGGTGGGCTTTCCAGCTCGGAGGAGTCTGTCCACATCGGCTGGGGATATCCGGTCGAAGTGGTCCAATACTGGACCCGAGGACAGTCGAGGGGCCTCCAGTTCCTTTATTGTATCCAAATTGGCAGGGAGGTCATGGCGGAGCGACAAGGCCTTCTCCGCAAAAAAGCTCGCAAATGCCTCACAGCTGTGTGTCAAATTGTTATTTAAATTTGGCTGTCCTTCGAGGGACGTTAAAGACCGAATTATACTAAATAATTGCGCCGGGTGAGAGCTAGCGGATGCAATGGAGGCCGAGAAGTAGGACTTCTTAGCGGCCTTCACAGCCATCTCGTAGGTTTTCATAAAAACCCTATAAGATGTTCTTGAAGCTCCGTCACGGGCACGCCGCCATACTCGCTCTAGCCGTCTGAGGTCCCGCTTCATTTTCCGGAGCTCCTCGGTAAACCAGGGAGCCCGGTTTCTGCGGGGTCGCAGAGGGCGCTTAGGTGCGATCTCATTGATGGCTGCCAGGAGATGGGTATTCCAGCCCTCAACAAGCTCAGTCAATGAGTCGCCAGGGGGAGAAAGGTCCCGCAAGGCTTGACGGAATCTATCAGGGTCCATCAGCCTCTGCGGGCGAGCCCAAATCGGCTCACCACCTAAGCAGGGTGGGGGTGGAACATCAATCCTGGCTTTCAGAGCGTAGTGATCAGACCATGGCACCTTCATCGAAGGAAACATGATCACATCTATACCAGCGCCAAAGATCAAATCCAGCGTGTGGCCTGCTTGATGTGTGGGGCCCGAAACAAACTGGGAGAACCCTAGTGTCGCCATGGAAGACACCAGGTCCAGAGCCTGTGAGGAGGGAGTGGCATCAGCATGGATGTTGAAGTCCCCCAATACCAATAGGTTAGGGAACTCCAAGGCCCAGCCGGCCACCGCCTCCAGCAGGCCTGACAGGGTGGCTGCTGGTGCGCTAGGTGGCCGGTACACCAGCCAGACAGCCAAGCTCTCCTCGGAGCCCCACACTAGGCCAACACATTCAATGCCGGGGATCGATGGCGATGGTAGAGCCCTGAAAGAACAATCTTCCCGGATTAATAATGCCACCCCTCCCCCCCGGCCCACAGTCCGCGACTGGTGGAGGACGGAGAAACCCGGGGGCGCCATCTCTCGTAAAGTAACAGTTACCCCTTCGCGCACCCAGGTCTCCGTCACACAAGCCAGGTCGACCCCCTGCGAGATGAAGAAATCTCGCAGGGTGGCGGTTTTGTTGCCTATAGACCTGGCATTGCACAACACCAGTGACGGAGGTGAGTAATCCTTGCTCACCCTACCCTCGTCTCTCGGGATGGGGCGCAGATTGGAAGGGGTACAAGCATATCCATATCTCGATCCCCTTCGCCTATGACATCTGCCCCCACCGCCATACCTCCCTCGCCCCTCCACAGTAGGAATCCCAGGCCTCATATTCGCCTCCATTTACAGAATATAAAAGCAAACAAACAAAAACAATTACACGGAAACAAACCAATCCCCATCCCACTCCACAATCACCCCGCCCCAACCCAAAATAAACCAAAACAAAATAAAAATACATAGATAAAAACCACCGCTTATGGTGGTACAACAAATCAAAAAATAAAAACAGTTTAAAACATATAAAAACACTTCAAACAACCGCTGCAGCAGCCCTAGTGTCCTCAAAAGCTGTGGCAGTGGTGAGCGTGATGGAGAGTGGGCCTGCAGGGGGAGGAGCCCTCCCCACAAACCCACGGCAAAGCGGCAGCAGCAATGTTCCTAGGCCTCCTGAGGTGGAGTCTGGGGCCCGCCCCCAGGCCCAAGATGGAGAATTATTATTATTATTAATTATTAATTATTAATTATTATTATTATTATTATTATTTATACCCAGCCCTCCCCGGCCAGAGCCGGGCTCAGGGCGGCTAACACCAGTAAAATCACAGTAAAAACATAATAGGGGGGAAAGAGGGGGGGAACCAATTTAAAATACAGGTTAAAATGCAATTTAAAATGCAGCCTCATTTTAAAAGTAGCCGATCAATCAAGACCATAAGGGGAGGGAAACATAAGGGTCAGACTGAGTCCAAACCAAAGGCCAGGCGGAACAGCTCTGTCTTGCAGGCCCTGCGGAAAGATGTCAAGTCCCACAGGGCCCTGGTCTCTTGTGACAGAGTGTTCCACCAAGTTGGGGCCAGTGCTGAAAAGGCCCTGGCCCTAGTTGAGACCAATCTAACCACCTTGCGACTTGGGACCTCCAAAACGTTGTCATTTGTGGACCTTAAAGTCCATTGTGGGGCATACCAGGAGAGGCGGTCCTGTAGGTACACAGGTTCTAGGTTTTGTATTTTGTTTTCTGGAATATGGTCCTTGGAGATAGACTGCCTCTGAACCTGGAGGCTCCCTAGATCCTTTGTGGCTGCTGGCCCTCATATAGACTGGCTTCGGGCTTCCATTTTCATAGCAAACCGAGGGATGAAAGATGCAACCTTCACACCCTCCCAAGGTCCTTTCTTCCCAGATACGCCTCTCCATTTCCCACCCAGAGGGGTGTCTAGTTGGGCCACGGCGGCTCATAGGATACTAGACTCCTGCATTTCAGGGGGTTGGACTAGATGACCCCCTGGGTACCTTCCAAATCTGTGATTCTCTGGAGGGGCTTCCCTTGGCCTGAATGAGGAGATTTCACCCCTCCCATATCCAAGAATCTCCTGATGAGTCTGCTGATTCTCCAGAGAGGAGGGGCAGTGTTCTGCTCTCTACTTATTCTGCTCCAGCACCACATCAGTCAGTCAGTCAGTCAGTCAGTCAGTCAGTGTGTCGGAGAGAGAGAGAGAGACTGAGTGTTAGAGATCGTGTGTATAGATAAGGTTGCTGCTAAGAGCAGCTGCAGACACTCAGTGAAGTTTAGCATTCTTTATGCTTAGACCTCATTTAGCTCTGTATATAGTTGTATGATAGTTGTAGACAGAATAAAGAAGATATTCTACAGAGCTGCTCTCCGAGTCGTTCATGCTCTGCTATACTCTGCTATACTCTGCTGTGCGACGACTCTCTTCTTGTGGGAGTGAATCCGGTGCTCACAACTCTAAGCTGTGAGTCCACAGCACTTTGACCTGTTCCTGAGCAGAAGGTGGTCTCTGGAAGTGCTACCCAGCTCGCCTAGCCCAGTCGGGGCTGAGTGGATGAGTCCAGTTGGTGGCACTGGCTCAAGGGCGATGCTGACACTGACACCCACAGGTCTATCCTATGCAGGGCTGTCTTTAGCATATGCGCCGCTGGGATGCAAAGATCGGCCCTGTGCCCCCACATTTAGTTTAGCCCCCAAATTAACTTTTATGATGATGTAAGAGTTCATTTCGCGTGCGCGGCGCCGTCGAGAATGACAAGCGTTGTCACTGAATCTGACAAGTGCCGCCACTCGAGCAGCATGCTGCACATGCGCTGTACATAGCGGTTTGTAGCGGTTTGCCACCGGTGCCGGGATCCTCTGCTCATCGGCTGCGGGGTCCTCCACATGCGGCTGCAGTGGCACAATGGCTGCTTGCGCCTCCGCCAGCCCCTGCAGGGTGCCTTCTTGTCACACCCCCCAGACATGGCACCGGGGCGCACCGCCCTGCCCACACCCCCGTTGAGACGCCACTGCCTCTAGACCAGGGTTTCCCAAACTCGAGTCTCCTGCTGCAGTTAGACTACAACTCCCTTCATCCCTAGCTAGCAGGAGCAGTGGTCAGGGATGGTGGGGATTGTAGTCCAAAAGCAGCTGGAGACCCAAGTTTGGGAAACCCTGGTCTAGACCAAACAGATGCAGTCGCATGAGGCTACTGGTCCTTTGGTGGAGAAAATCTGCTAGCACTTTGTCGAGGCTGCCACACGAGGGCACATGTAAGCATATTCCAGCCTTTATTTATTTATTTAATTTAAATTTTTTACTGCATTTTTGAAAACTACAGAGAGAAAATAAATTAAAAGTTACACGCAAATACACAAAAAGAAAAGAAAAGAGAGAAAAAGAAAAAATACAAAAAAGATACACACAATTGTTCAAAGGATACAAACCATAATATGAATATTCTATACAAAAGGCTCCCAGAAAGGAATTACATTAATATTTCTTCTTCTCTTTCTTTCTTTCGTTTACAATCACTTTCTTTCTGTTCCACTAAACTTGTCTGAATCCTTGATATGTTAATCGACTTCCCTCTATCTCTTTGCGGCTTCAGCACTTCTCATTAGTTACCAATAATCTGTATTCCTTTATTCAAATCAGTTCCCCCCCCCATTGTGTCTGTGAAATTAATCTAAGCACAACCAAGTATAATTTTTGGAACCATATTTAGTCTGATAGTTTGCTTTCTGTTCCCCAAGTCCCTGGGGGAATAGAGGAATCTCCAGGGCACCTTTGATGAGAGAGCTGGGGGTCCCCAACTCCAATGTTTTTAGCCTTATGCCAGAGCAAATGAGAATTGGAGAGCTGGAAGGTGTCGCAGGAAACGCCCCCCCCCCAATCATTCAGTTTGTACAAACTTCTCTCTCTCTCTCTCTCTCTCTCTCTCACACACACACACACACACACACACACAAACACACATACACACTACACTTCTGTTATAAATTCACAGAAAATCAACCATACATCGGATTTACACCGGTCCACTTTTATTTTGCTCCATGAAGGAAGGACTATCAAAGGGGGACAGTTTGATACAGGATGGCCATAATCTCTTAACCATACCAGCACATACACAGGAGCCCTACCCAGTTGGCATGACAACCTTGATGATCCCAGACAGAAGACCATCAAGGTCACAAAGGACTTGCATGTGGGAGTGGATTCAGCACGGACTGGAACAAAGGACAATGATCAGATCTTCCCTCTGGGGGCAGGAAACTACAAACTCCCCTCTGTCACCTGGAAAGTACTCATGGGGAGGAGAAGGGAACCAGCCAGGTGACAGGACACTCAGGTTACCTCTACAACTCCTCCCTCAACCCCTCCTTTCTGTGATGTGCCAATGGATGTAGTTGTGATGTACTCTTAGGGATGTAGTTTGGGAGATTAGTAGCTAATAAAAGTTGGGGTCTCCTTTTGTTCAGGGCTTCCATCTTGCTTCGTCTTGCAGTGAGTGGGAGTCTTGTCGCGACAGTTTTCAATAAAGGCCAAGCCTACAGGCTGCTGTTTTGCTCCAGGTTATCCTGGTTGGTGTCTTTGTTTTTGTCCAAGGGAGCCCTTGGATTCCTCCGTTAACAAAGGGACCACAGAGCACATCTAGTCCACCCCTGCAATGCAGGAATCTTTTGCCCAACGTGGGATTCAAACCCGCAACCCTGAGATGTTCTACCAAGTATGGGGTAAGGCTATTACTTATTATTATATTTATTTATAGCCCACCTTTTCCCCCCCGACAGGGACTCAAGAAGGCTTACATATAAAACAGAAATGGTTAAAAACATAGGGATACAGAAAACAATCATCGAAAGCAATTAAACAATTAATAGAATTGATGATATATTAAAAGGTACAGATAATTACAACATAGACATAAGCAGAGCCTTCTGGATCAGGCCAGTGGCCCATCTGGTCCAGCATCCTGTTCTCACAGTGGCTGACAAGGTGCAATCAGGATTCGAACCCAAGAGCACCTCGCCCTTCCTCCGGCAACTGGGATTCAGAAGCCTTGCTTCTTCCAGGTGTGGGGGCAGAGTAGGGTCACCAGGGCTAGGGGCCATTGAGAACCTTCTCCTCCATGAATTGATCTCATTCCCTTTGTTGTTGTTTCCTGTTATGTACTGATTTGAATAGGATCCAAATTGCAGCAGTCTGATTGGTCCTAGAACAATAGGGTTCAGAATGCAGCAGTCTGATTGGTCCTAGAACAATAGGATCCAGAATGCAGCAGTCTGATTGGTCCTAGAACAATAGCATCCAGAATGCAGCAGCCTGATTGGTCCTAGAACAATAGGATTCAGAATGCAGCAGCCTGATTG
>JAXCMG010000039.1:1335939-1438870 GCA_034642415.1 Podarcis siculus | reverse complement strand
ATAGGATTCAGAATGCAGCAGTCTGATTGGTCCTAGAACAATAGGATCCAGAATACAGCAGTCTGATTGGTCCTAGAACAATAGGATCCAGAATACAGCAGTCTGATTGGTCCTAGAACAATGGGGTCCAGAATGCAGCAGTCTGATTGGTCCTAGAACAATAGGGTCCAGAAGGCAACAGTCTGATTGGTCCACAGGAGCCACCCAACCCAGCTCCAGGTGGAAGTGAATCCGCAACCTGATTGGCCTGCAGGAGAATCCCGGAATTAGCCAATCACGTGGGGCCCATTGTGTAAATAATGTACATAAGGGAGACATTCTGGGGGAACTTCCATTCCTCCTCACCACTATGAGCTGAATAAATAGCATGAAATCCATACTCAACTCTGACTATATTTCAGCCATCTAGGCTGGGGGCCATTACCGCCTACGGTGGCAGGGAGTTCCGTAGTTTATGAGAGTGAGCTGATTTGTAGGGCTGGTGTCAGGGCTGGGTGGAACGAGGGCCTTAAGCCCTGTGCAGAACCTGGTGTGGGGATGCTTTGCAAGCCCTGACCATCAGCTCTGGGTTTGCAGAGAGTGGAGTTTCTGTCCACCTGGCTTGAGTTCAAATTCCGCAGGCCCAGCAACAAGCAAGAAATGGAAATGAAAGCAAGAAGAAATCGGAAATGGAAAGAAGCAAGAAGAAATGGAAGCAAGAAGAAATTCCGACGAAAGAAGAATGGCAGACAAATTTAAGGGACTATGCAGAATTGGATAAAATGACAGGAAGGATTCGAAACCTGCGGGACCAGAGATGCACAGAAGATTGCAAGAAGTATACAAACTATTTGAAGAGCAACTGTAACCAACAAATTACGCTAGTTTTGTAAGGAGAAATATAAGAAGTGTTACAAAGTAGATAAAGAATAGAGATATTGGTTATGAATTTTAAATGTAGTAAGAAAAGTAAGAAATGTAGTCTAAGAGATTAGATTGGAAAATTTTCAGACAGGACTGATGGAAGTCAAAAAAATTGAATAAGATGTAAAAGTATGTTTAATTATTGTTGAAAATGGTATGTTTCTTGCAGGAATTTATGTATAGGTTGGGGGGGTTGCCCCTCCACCAGATATCATGCACATGCAGCCCACTACCAAAATCAGCACAATCACTTTTGTGACTTTTGTGATTTGTCCCCATAAAAAGCACCTCACCAAGGTTTCTTCCTATCTATTCAAAGGGCCTCTGCTGCACAATACCAAATGTAAGAATTCACTGATAAATGTATCTATGTACTGGCTCACTGGGAAAACTTCAGAAATTCCTATAGACATGTGAGCTCAGCTACTCAGCAGCCCCTCTGCCTGAGTGATAATTCCTGGCATCCTGATACCTGAGTGCCAGACAGGTAGCCATTCCAGAAATAACAAACCCAGATGAAGACAAAAGGGTGTGATGAACTTGGCTGGGAAACAGGGAAATGTAAATATCTCTTTTGTTCCACTTGATGGGTGTTTGGTGGAGGGCAAGGGGAACCATGTGGCAGGGTCCAGGACGCTCAGATTCCTGCCACCAGACCTCCCCTTTCATGATGTAACCGTGATGTACGAGTGATGTAGTTTGGGGGCGTGTAACATGGGGATTAAAAGGGACGCGGGTGGCGCTGTGGGTAAAAGCCTCAGCGCCTAGGGCTTGCCGATCGAAAGGTCGGCGGTTCGAATCCCCGCGGCGGGGTGCGCTCCCGTTGCTCGGTCCAGCGCCTGCCAACCTAGCAGTTCGAAAGCACCCCCGGGTGCAAGTAGATAAATAGGGACCGCTTTCTAGCGGGAAGGTAAACGGCGTTTCCGTGTGCGGCTTTGGCTCGCCAGAACAGCGATGTCACGCTGGCCACGTGACCCGGAAGTGTCTCCGGACAGCGCTGGCCCCCGGCCTATAGAGTGAGATGGGCGCACCAACCCCAGAGTCTGTCAAGACTGGCCCGTACGGGCAGGGGTACCTTTACCTTTTTAACATGGGGATTAAAGGACCCCTGACCATTAGGTCCAGTCGTGGCCGACTCTGGGGTTGTGCCGCTCATCTCGCTTTACTGGCCGAGGGAGCCGGCGTACAGCTTCCGGGTCATGTGGCCAGCATGACTAAGCCGCTTCTGGCGAACCAGAGCAGCGCACGGAAACGCCTTTTACCTTCCCGCCGGAGCGGGACCTATTGATCTACTTGCACTTTGACGTGCTTTCAAACTGCTAGGTTGGCAGGAGCAGGGACTGAGCAACGGGAGCTCACCCTGTCGCGGGGATTCGAACCGCCAACCTTCTGATCGGCAAGTCCTAGGCTCTGTGGTTTAACCCCCAGCACCACCTGTGTCCCTATAACATGGGGGGATTAGCAGCTACTAAAAGTTTGGGTTCTCTTTCGTTCGGGGCTTCCATCTTGTTCCACCTGGTGGCAGGTGGGAGTCCTGTCTCGAGGGTCTTCAGTAAAGACCAAGCCTGCTGGCTGCTGTTTTGCTCTGGTATTCCTGGCTGGGGTCCTTGTTTTTTGTCCAAGGGAGCCCTCAGATTTCTCTGTTAACATGTTAAAACTCCATCTCTAAAGCTTTATCCAGACTCCTCCGACAGTCTCCTGGGTTCCTTGGCAGGTGCTTTGCTTGCCTGATGCGGATAAAATTCTGCATCCTGCCAATACAACAATAAAAGCTTCAGAAGCTGAGAGAATAAAAATAAGGAATGGGACGTTCATGTATTTTAATCTGCAGGAAAACAGCCCAGAGTTCAGCAAAGTGGCAGAGATTCCTTGCAGTCTTTAGCACCCTCTTGTGGACATATTTGGTGGTGGTCCACAGTACAGCAACATTCTGTACTGGCGGGGGGGGGGAGGTCGTGTTAGGTGTTGGGGTGCCAGAGTTTTGTGGATGCAAGGCTAATCCTTAGAATTAGTAAAAATTAAGAATGAATCAATGTTTGATTAAACCATGCCAAACAGAGAAACTCCAGGGTTTAGCTTTTGCAAAATAAAAAATAAAAAAATAGCTAATGCAATTCTAGGCTGCATCAACAGAAGTCTAGTGTCCAGATCAAGGGAAATAATAGTACCACTCTCTTCTGCCTTGGTCAGACCACACCTGGAATCCTGTGTCCAGTTCTGGGCACCACAACATAAGAAGGATGTTGACAAGCTGGAAGGTGTGCAGAGAAGGGCGACCAAGATGATCAAGAGTCTGGAAACCAAGCCTGATGAGGAGCGGTTAAAGGAGCTGGATATGTTTAGCCTGGAGAAGAGGAGGATGAGAGAAGATAGGGTGTTGTTGTTGTTGTTGAGTCATTTAGTCGTGTCCACCTCTTCGTGACCCCCTGGACCAGAACACGCCAGGCCCTCCTGTCTTCCGCTGCCTCCCGCAGTTTGGTCAGACTCATGTTTGTGGCTTCGAGAACACTGTCCCACCATCTCGTCCTCTGTCGTCCCCTTCTCCTTGTGCCCTCCATCTTTCCCAACATCAGGGTCTTTTCCAGGGAGTCTTCTCTTCTCATGAGGTGGCCAAAGTCTTGGAGTCTCAGCTTCAGGATCTGTCCTTCCAGTGAGCACTCAGGGCTGATTTCCTTCGGAATGGAGAGGTTTGATCTTCTTGCAGTCCATGGGACTTTCAAGTCTCCTCCAGCACCAGAATTCAAAAGCATCAATTCTTTGGCGATCAGCCTTCTTTATGGTCCAGCTCTCACTTCCATACATCACTACTGGGAAAACCATAGCTTTAACTATACGGACCTTTGTTGGCAAGGTGACGTCTCTACTTCTCAAGATGCTGTCTAGGTTTGTCATTGCTTTTCTCCCAAGAAGCAGGCGTCTTTTAATTTCGTGACTGCTATCACCATTTGCAGTGATCATGGAGCCCAAGAAAGTAAAATCTCTCACTGCCTCCATTTCTTCCCCTTCTATTTGCCAGGAGGTGATGGGACCAGTGGCCATGATCTTCATTTTTTTGATGTTGAGCTTCAGACCATATTTTGCGCTCTCTTCTTTCACCTTCATTAAAAGGTTCTTTAATTCCTCCTCACTTTCTGCCATCAAGGTTGTGTCATCTGCATATCTGAGGTTGTTGATATTTCTTCTGGCAATCTTAATTCCTCAAATATATTCTGGAGTCTTAGGAATTGTGGAAAGCATGGACCATCAGTCCTGGCAATTGCTCCATCAGGGCAAGACCTATTGGGAAGTGTTGCTGAGACCACTAGGCCGAGTTGTCTGTTTGCTTTCCTTGAAAAAAGAGTGAACTTCACTGACAATGGAGCTCTGCTTCCTTTATTGCTGACCTGTGTCTGCAATAAAGCCCTGACATTTGGGGTTCTCAAGCCAGCTCTTCACTTCTCCATCCTAGACTGGTGCGTCTTTGACTCGGATATTTATGTCTGCACCCCAATTGCGGGATTTTTGCATGGGTCTCTCTTGTCTCCCATCTTCTCGGTTTTCTCCCAATGTCCCCAGGGAGTTGGACTAGATGGCCTTTGGGAGTCCCTTCCAACTTCGTGATTTTATGATTTTATGATTCTCGTCTGTCAAGATAATTCTGGACCTTGTGGGTCGTCTTTGCTGTGATCTCGCTCTCCCTCCCACTTCATGCCCTCTGCATCTCTAATAAGCACCCTTTCTTCTTCTTCCTCCTTCATCCAAGTCATTTACAGAGACCTTGGAGCAGCCCGGGGCCTTGGGAAGATGCTCTGAGCCTCCTCTTGAACCCTCCTTGACACAGAACCGTCACCCACTGGATGCAGAAGTTCAGCCAGCTCCGAATCCATCTAAACTTGTCGCAGCCAAATTAAATAAGCCCCCGCTGTTCTCTTTATAGCTTGAAGAAATGTCTACATTTGGAAAATGTGCTGTTTATTGTTACGGTAAATGCTTTCTTACCCCTCATTCTTCAACTGACAAAGCAGCCAGAACAGCTTTCATGAGAAAAACAGTTAACAAATCATTAAAATAGTAAAAAGTGTCTAGTTTGCTTGTTTTCTTTTTTAAGCAGTCTATTTAAAGAGGTGGCGCTTGGTTGCTGCTGCTGCCGCCATCCAGGGCCGGTTCTCGAAGCCTCGCTATGTCCCGTTTTGAAAATTGTACATTCTTTTGGAGGTGGGGGAGAGATAAGGCTGCAATCCTAATCTCAGTTACCTGGGATTTAGCCCCACCGAGTTCAGTAGGACTTGCTTCTGACTAGACATGACTAGGATTGCAGGGTCTGTAAATCTTTTTCTGAACCAACAGGTCGCTGCAGAAATAAAATTTAAAAATTGGTGCCCACTGTAGATCATGCAAAAAATGACCAGCAGAGGGCAGCATAAGCCAGGACTCCAGTCCCTCTGAGCTGGAAAAAGGAAAGAAAAACCTGAGATTTCTCCTTTTTTATTATTTAAGGGAAGGTTTAACCCTTTCCTTTCTGAAAACAAGGTTCTTAATCTGTTTCCATGAACATGAGTCTGCTGTGGATGCGAGACCAGAGAAGCTTACACAAATACACATTTTAAAGACATCAGCAGAAGGCCAGTAACTGCATTTTCAGTTTATGAAAGATATGAGCATCAACGAAAAATCACATTATGCATAAATGAATGTTGGGGGGGGAGAGAAATATGCAAGGAAGAGTTTGTGCAAGGAACGATTATATTGATTGTGCAGCTTAAACTTTTAACTCTGCGCTGAAGAGCAACAAGCAAGATCAAAGTGAAGTGCAACTGAACCTTTGCTGAATTCTACACGGGACCACCTACATTCTTCCAGGCCTCTAGTTAAAGCTTCCTACATTATCCCAGCTGCCCCCAACTGCATGAAATTCCAGGAATTTGGGCTCTGGTGGTCTTAGGTGTATGCTGCTAGAGATCAGTCCGGTGTCCAGGATGCAGGAGCCAGGAAAATCCAAAAGGAAAATGAGTCCAAGCAATGCTATTTTTCTAAAGAAAAGAAAAGAGGTGCCAGAACTCACCATGAACAACGCCTTGTTTTCTTATAATTTCAATGATGCCCACCTGAGAGCTGTCAGAACTGAGTCCCAGTGAGTTCGGGCTGGGGGGGGGGGGAAGCCCTGAGTCCAGGGAAGAATTAAATAAGTGTTTAAAAATAAAACAGGGAAGCCCAACCTCACCCAGGAATTGGGTGTACATGTCTGTCTAACTTTCTTCAAAGCTGCCCATCAGCGGAAACTCAGGAAAACCCAAATTCTGCATAGCAATGACAAGGGATGGTTTTGATACGTGAGAACTCTCAACTATCCTCCAAACAAGGAACAAAGATTTAAAATTATTTCAGAATCTTGGAACTGTAGAGTTGGAAGGGACCCCAATGCTTGGAATCTCAGCTGAAGCGTCCATGACATGTGGTCATCCAAGTTCTGGTTAAATCATTGCATATCATGAGAATGGAATCTATAATCAAACTTTTCTTTTCTTTTTCTGTGTGTGTTCCAGAGAAGGGGAAAGTTGCAGCTCCAAAAGACATTAGAAAAAGCTGCTTCTGTAGGGGGAAAAAAAATATGAGGCTAATATATAATGGGGGGGGGGGGGAAACGCTGCAACTCTTCTGTATCCCCCAACTCTCAGAAATATTTTTTCCTGATTACTATATTCTTCCTCCCTGCCCCACCCATTTTGCTCACACCTAAAATTAGTTCTGTATTGGTCAATGGCAGGTCACAGGACAAAACTGCTTTCCATTCTTAAATTGCAAGGGTCTGGACTGTAGATGACTATTGTGGTCCCTTCCAACTCTCCAATTATGTGATTTTATTATTGCTTATGGGGCTGACAAGGGACGCGGGTGGCACTGTGATCTAAACCACAGAGTCTAGGACTTGCAGATCAGAAGGTTGGAGGTTCGAATCCCCGTAACAGGGTGAGTTGCCGTTGCTCAGTCCCTGTTCCTGCCCACCTAGCAGTTTGAAAGCACGTCAAAGTGCAAGTAGATAAATAGGTACTCCTCTGGCGGGAAGGTAAACGGTGTTTCCGTGCGCTGCTCTGGTTCGCCAGAAGCGGCTTAGTTATGCTGGCCACATGACCCAGAAGCTGTACACCGGCTCCGTCCGCCAGTAAAGCGAGATGAGCACCACAACCCCAGAGTCGGTCACGACTGGACCTAATGGTCAGGGGTCCCTTTACCTTTACCTTTATGGGGCTGACAAGATCCCAAGCATTGTTAGGGTGCAGGGAGGCTCACGATGCCCCTCCGAACCACATTTCTTCACTCGGCTGCATAATCTGCCTCGCCAGGATTTATGCCCAGCAGACATACATTCTTGCCCAGCCAGAGTTTCCTGGCAGATGCGTTCTTCCATACCAGTGGCAACCAGGTTTGCCGAATCACCTTCGACTAACTTTGAAGCAGCTGTCTTCTTTGAGAGGGTTTCTGAAGCTTGTTTTGCAGAGCTGAATATCAGCACAGGCAGAATCCTCATCCACCCCCCTCCCCTCTCTGCGGACCTAGACTAAACTTGTGCTGCCCTCTGCTGGCTGTGCTTGGTGCTGCAAAAACAGGCTCCCAATTTTGTGCAGCTTCAACTCAGCTGCAGAATTTTAAACATTTCAGTTCAAAGATTGCTCTAGGGTTTGTGGTTGTTTTTTACTGGATTTTTAGATTTCATTTTTCAATCTCTTCTTGCCCCAGGCATGATCTAACCTAACTAAGCCCAGAAAGCATCTCCTCCAAGTTATCTTTAGACCATTGGAAGCTATAAACAGGAATTTTCCCATCCTGTTCATCAACACCCTTTTCTCTCTCCGCCCCCCAGTCACTTCTGCTCCCCCCCTTTTTTCTGCTTAACATCCCCCACCTTAGGCTTTCCTATTGCTTTTCGTTTCTTGCTGGGCTTTCCACAGGGCTCAGGGCATGCGAGAAAAGCCTGATAAGGGAAAACAAGAGTCACATGGATGGCTTTAAAAGAGGACTGCACAAAGGCAAGGAGGGAAGGGCAATTGGAGGCTACTAGCCATGACTGCTATGCAGATGCAGTAAATCAGGGGTAAGCAAACTTCTTCAGCAGGGGGCCGGTCCACTGTTCCTCAGACCTTGTGGGGGGCCGGACTATTTTTTTGGGGGGGTGGATGAATTCCTATGCCCCATAAATAACCCAGAGATGCATTTTAAATAAAAGCACACATTCTACTCATGTGAAAACACGCTGATTCCTGGACCATCCGCAGGCCGGATTTAGAAGACGATTGGGCTGGATCTGGCCCCCGGGCCTTAGTTTGCCTAAGGTAAAGGTAAAGGGACCCCGGCCATTAGGTCCAGTCGTGGCCGACTCTGGGGTTGCGGCACTCATCTTGCTTTATTGGCCGAGGGAGCCGGCGTACAGCTTCCGGGTCATGTGGCCAGCATGACTAAGCTGCTTCTGACAAAGCAGAGCAGCGCACAGAAACGCCGTTTACCTTCCCGCCAGAGTGGTACCTATTTATCTACTTACTCTTTGATGTGCTTTCGAACTGCTAGGTGGGCAGGAGCAGGGACCGAGCAACGGGAGCTCACCCCGTCGCAGGGATGCGAACCACCATCCTTCTGATCGGCAAGTCCTAGGCTCTGTGGTTTAACCCACAGCGCTACAGTAAATGCTTCTGAATCTCAGTTGCTGGAAACCACAGCAGCTGAATCCTGCTTGCGGGTTTCCCATAATGGGCACTTGATTGGCCCCTGTGAGAACAGGATGCTGGACTAAATGGGCCATTGGCCTGATCCAGCAGGCTCTAATTCATATTTCACCAACAGCAGCAAGAATCCTGGGACCCGTAGTTTTTCCCTTACAGAGCTGCAGTTCCCAGCATCCTTGATAAACTGCTTTCCAAGATTCCTGGGGGAGATATACTTTTAAATAGATTATATATCCGCATTCCTTGGCCCTGATCCAACTTGACTTAAAGATGCCTAAGTCCAGTGCTTTTTTCTGGGGGGATGCAGGGATATGGATACCCCTAAACATTTTGTGAATCTAAGTTTGGCTTCATTGAGGGTCAGTATTTCAATATACCCTAATTAGCAAAATGAGAGTACCCATAAACATTTTTTAATAGAAAAAAGCACTGCCTATGTCCCACTGACAGTGAGAGATTTAACTTTCTTGGGCTCCATGATCACTGCAGATGGTGACAGCAAACACGAAATAAAAAGACCCCTGCTTCTTGGGAGAAAAGCAATGACAAACCTAGACAGCATCTTAAAAAGCAGAGACATCACCTTGCCAACAAAGTTCCGTATAGTTAAAGCCATGGTTTTCCCAGTAGTGATGTATGGAAGTGTGAGCTGGACCATAAAGAAGACTGATCACCGAAGAATTGATGCCTTTGAATTCTGGGGCTGGAGGAGACTCTTGAGAGTCCCATGGACTGCAAGAAGATCAAACCTCTCCATTCTGAAGGAAATCAGCCCCGAGTGCTCACTGGAAGGACAGATCCTGAAGCTGAGGCTCCAAGACTTTGGCCACCTCATGAGAAGAGAA
This sequence comes from Podarcis siculus, assembly GCA_034642415.1. Lineage (NCBI taxonomy): Eukaryota > Metazoa > Chordata > Lepidosauria > Squamata > Lacertidae > Podarcis > Podarcis siculus. Next base: position 1,429,428 of record JAXCMG010000039.1, on the reverse strand, counting down.
GACTCCCTGGAAAAGACCCTGATGTTGGGAAAGATGGAGGGCACAAGGAGAAGGGGACGACAGAGGACGAGATGGTGGGACAGTGTTCTCGAAGCTACCAGCATGAGTTTGACCAAGCTGCGGGAGGCAGTGGAAGACAGGAGGGCCTGGCATGCTCTGGTCCAGGGGGTCACGAAGAGTCGGACATGACTAAACGACTCAACAACAACAACATCCGCATTCCTTGGCCCTGATCCAACTTGACTTAAAGATGCTATTTTTCTGGGGGGACGCAGGGGTATGCATACCCCTAAACATTTTGTTAATCTAAGTTTGGCTTCATTGAGGGTCAGTATTTCAATATAAGTAGCAAAATGAGAGTACCCCTAAACATTTGTTTTTAGAAAAAAAAGCACTGCCTATATCCCACTGAAATCAATGGAACCGATGGAGTAAGTTACATTTAACTTGTTATTGTTGCATTGATTTCGATGAGACCACGTTTGGCTGACTCGAAGCCGAGAAGATTTACTGAGGATGAGCTTTCAAGGCAGATTGGAGAGAATCTCTCCTGGGTATTCTGCAAGAACTTTGGACCATCTCTCCCCAGACAAGCGGCAACTTATCCAGAGGGCCTTCTCTGCCCTCCCCCTTCAAAGAAGGATGGTCAGAATCTCTCTCTATTGCCCTTTCCTGACTCTCCAGGACAAGCCTAACGCTGATGATTTTATAATGGGTGGGAAAGCAAGATTTATGGCTGTACAGAGACACATGGTGCAGAGAGAAATGGCAGCATATTTTACTGTCTTGTTTATGACTCTTTAAATCAGAGACTCAAACGGAAGTCTCAGGCTGCAAAGCGTATCCTATTGCATAATATTTGTCATTGTGAGTTGGACCATCTTGGCGGCTTTGTTTGTAAGATTTGGCCTCTGAGTACCAGATGCTCAGGATCACAAAGGCAGAGGTTGCTGTCGTGCCCCGATCTGCTTGCAAGTTTCCCACAATGGGCACCTGGTTGGCCACTGCAAGGAAGAGACCGCAAGGCTAGGTGGGACCCTTTTTGGCCAAATCCAGGGCTGCCCATGCATAGCTGTCAACTTACAGATTTGAAAATAAGTGATCAGCAGCCAAAATAAGAGATCAACAATTCCTTTGATAAAATACATATTTTGTTGCGTGCAAATGGCTTTAGATACCTATTAGGTCCATAAATTACCATATAGCATATATTCAACACAAAAAAACAGCAACAATTTGTTGTTGACAAAGGACAGCTGGACATAGAAAGGGCCCCATTACCTTCAGTAGCTTATTTAAGGGACATCATCAATAAAGGACAGCAGCGGGACATGGTGCTGGGATAAGGGACTGTCCCGCCAAATAAGGGACGCTTGACAGCTATGTGCCCATGTGATGTTAACATATGAGAGTGCTGGAGGTGAAATAGTTAAACAAGTTACCCAATCAGAACCCAGGGGGGTGGAGTCAGAGGGACTATAAAACCAGCTCTGGGAGGGGTGAAGGGAGGAGTTCATTGGAAGTTGGGTGGTTGGTTGGAGTGAATTGGGATAGAGTCTGGGGGTACGTTGAGTTAGTTGAGTCAGGAACAGTTAGGAGCTAGGAAGACAAGTAAATATCTGAAAGGTGGTTTAGTGAGTGAGAGCAGGTAGCAGAAGTTATAGGTCTGGATAGGCACCCCATGATTGTAATTGACCGATACCGTTTATGAAACCACACACTTGTTAAACTGGAATAAATAAACTGGACTCAGTATTGTACCAGGTAGGGCCTGGGTGGTGGCAGCGAGAAATCAAGTGGTGGCACAGGGATCAATAGACGGTGAAACGCCCGGGGACCCTGTGTGATTGCCACAGCCCATCCCCAAAAAGTTTTTGATTTGAGTTTCTACTGAAATGAGGCTGCATTTTAATGTTGGACTTTAATCTTGTTTGTAAGTTGTATTTTAATCAATTGTTTTTATACCAGGTGTTAGCTGCCCTGAGCCCGTTCTTGGCTGGGGAGGGCGGGGTATAAATAAATTGTTATTATTATCATCATCATCATCATCATCATCATCACCATTTTGGGGACAGAACAAAAGAATGTAAATGTTCCTTGATTGCTGAGGATCTCTCTCCTGCCATTGGAATGTGACACCCATCAGAGCTGGGAAGAAGAAACCCTCCTGTTTGCTTTCCTCGCAAAAGGTTGCCAGGTTAATCCCAACATTTCTGTATGAGGCACCTTCCGATGTTCTTGTTCTTGATCTTTGTGAAGCCTTTTTCAGGTTGTAATAAAAAGTCCTGGCTGCTGGATCCGGCCCAAGGGGCCCACCTAGTCCAGTGTTTTTGCTCTTGCCGTGGCCAACCAGTTGTGTCTGGGACGCCTGCAGAGGCTGCTGGCACCCTTCTCATTCCCCCGCCCCATGGAAAATCCAGCAAGGATAATTGATATTTCCACAGACACGGGAAAGTGGGGCTATTTATAGCTTTGAAAAATCTGAAAATACCAACATGTCAGGTTCCGGAAATTAGAAAAGTGATTCAAAATTAAAAATACCATTTGCAACCCAATGACCCGCCCTGTGTGTGGATGGCCAAGCCCTTCTCAGCCTTTGCCAGGCTTGAGAAGCTCTCAGGCTTCCTCCGTTGACTCCAGAAGTCTCATTAAGTGAAGAACATAAGGAGATCCTGGTGGATCCAGCCAATGGCTCACCTAGTCCAGCATCCTGTTTACACAGGGTCCAACCAGATGCCCCAAGGGAAAACCTACAAGCAGGATTCGAACACAGGAGCAACTCTCCCCTCCTGCAGTTTCCAGCGACTGATATTCCAAAACATTTCTGCCTCCAGCTGTGAAGGCCAAACATAACCATCATGGCTCAGAGCCATGGACAGCTCTCCCCTCCAAGAATTTGTCCCAATTCCCTGCAAATAATACGTTTTAAGTGTGTTGTAAAGTGCATTATACAAATGTGACACTAGATGGCAATGGTGAGCTAAGGCAAATTCAATATATTTTTCAAAAACCTTTTAAAAAAAACATTTTCACAATGTTATTTATACATGTCTAGATTCCACCCTAGTGTTGTGAGAGAGGGAGAAAAGCTGTTCTCTATTCGTTTTCTCCATGCCATGATTTAAGTCAGACTTCCCCAACCCGGTGCCCTCGGGATAATAATAATAATAATAAAATTTTATTTATACACCGCCCTTACCGGTTCAAAAACCAGGCTCAGGGCGGTTAACAGCACATTTAAAACACTTTAAAACGCTTAATTATAAAAGCAGCATAAAATACAGTATAAAAACATGAATAACAATAAAATTCAAAAATCAAAAATCAATTAGATAATCCCCAGGGCTAGCTGGCTGAATTGGTCCTACTTGGGCCAGCGAGGAGACCAGGGGAGAATTAGCTGTGGGGTCTCAGAGTGGGTGATCTTCATAAAAGGGGAGGGAAGGGAAGGGAAGGGAAATAAAAGATCAGGCTGAATTCAGATTAAAGACCAGGAGGAATAGCTCTGTCTTACAGGCCCGATGGAAGGAGATTAAATCCTGCAGGGCCCTAGTCTCATGGGAAAGAGCATTCCACCAGGTGGGAGCCATCACTGAGAAGGCCCTGGCCCTGGATAATCTGACTTCCTTAGGGCCCGGGACCGCTAAACTATGGTTATTCATAGACCTTAATTTCCTCTGTGGGGCAGACCAGAAGAGGCGGTCCTGTAAATACGAAGGCCCTAAGCCACAGAGGGCTTTAAAGGTCAAGACCAGCACCTTGAACCTGACCCTATACTCCACCGGGAGCCAGTGCAACTGGTAAAGCACAGGGTGAATATGATCCCATGGCAGGGACCCCGTGAGGAGCCTCGCTGCTGCATTCTGCACCCGCTGGAGTTTGTGGGACAGTTTCAAGGTCAGCCCCACATAGAGCGAATAACAGTAGTCAAGCCTGGAGGTGACAGTCGCATGGATCACTGTGGCCAGGTTGGGGATGCGCTGGACTGCAACTCCCACCAGTCGCCAGCTACCACAGTGGCTTGATGGGAACTGTAGTCCAAAATATAGATAGCAGCAGGTTGGGGAAGAAGGCTGCCCTGCCTGTATCATTCCTTCCCCAGTGGATTTAAGGATTGTAGCCTGACTCGGGTGGAAGGTTCTCAACGGTTGTCCTCATTTTGGGGTCTCTGCAATGAAGACAAAGTGAGAGGCTTCAATTTCCACCTATCTTACAATTAGATCAAATTAGGGGAGATGGGGCTGCTTGCTCCCCTGATTCTAAGGTCTGCTAATAAACCAAGAGAAGAACATCGGGGAATTGAGGATGCTCTCCTGCGCAATCCCTTTGGAAGAGAAGGAGGACTGGCAAGAAAATCCCAGGGTCGCTCCAGAGAGCTGGGCCCTTGCGCAGTGGGCTTGTGCAGGAGAAGAGCCCACTGGGTTGGCCCCCTCACGCCCGTGGAAACGCTTCTCGGGCATAGCTGTCAACCGTCCCTTATTTGGCGGGAAACTCCCTTATCCCAGTGCCGTTTCCTGCTGCTGTCCCGGATTGATGATGTCCCTTAAATTTCCCGGGTTTCAGGCTCGGCCGGCTCGGGAGGGAAGCAGCGGCTCGGGGTCCTCCACCTCGAGAGCGCGCGCGCATGAGCTGCCGTTTCTCCGTCTCTCCCTTTTCCCCCTCAGGGGTGCGTTGTGACGAGACGGGTGGCGGCGGGTGGGCAGGCAGACCCTCTCTTGCGAGACTTCCACCGCACTGCCAGGGGAAGCCGGAGGCAGCAGCGGCGGCTGAGGAGGTGGTCTGAGGGAGGAGGAAGAGGAGGGGATGGGGAGGGACGCAGAAGGGCGGCGCTTCAGTGGCCGTGGCGGCACCGCAACCGCCTCATGCCAGGCTTGCGGGCGGCGTGGGCAAGAGTCTCCCTCCCTCCCTCTCTCTTGGGCAGGGAAGGGCCGATGGAACTCCTCGCACCAGGATGACGGCAGCCCCGACGTGCTGCTTAGCATCCCCTCCAACCAGTGCAGCATCTTAATGTAGTGATTTCCCCCTCTGCATCCCTTTCATAACTCTATTTTTATAAATCATTTGTCCATCCATAGTTCAAATTTTTACTACACGTTTTCTGTCAATCCTACCAATGTATGTAACTCTTTACAATAGCTTTTCAACTAAATTATAAACTTTCCCCATTCTTGATTAAAGAGGTCCTCTTCCTGGTTTCTAATTCTGCCTGTAAGCTTTGCCATCTCCACGTCCTTCATCCGTTTTGTCTGCCACTCTTCTTTGGTGGGAGTTGTAGACCCTTAGGATCATCTAGCCCAACCCCCTGCAAAACACAGTCAGTGGCAGCCAAAGCAGCCATGGCTCCATCAGTGCCGGATTTCTGTATAAACTGAGCAAAATCCCTTATTTTGGCTGCTGATCCCTTATTTTCGAGGCTGCTGGTCCCTTATTTTCGAGGCTGCTGGTCCCTTATTTTCAAATCTGTAGGTTGACAGCTATGGTCTCGGGGCGCAGGTCAGGAGAAGGCGCCCAGTCACCCGTCCGGGCTCCCCTCTAGCTACCCAGCCCGTTGGGTAGGCTGCGCTGCGCTGCGCAACGCGCCTGGAGAGGAGCCGCCGCCGCCGCCGCCGCCGCTCGCCCCGCGGGGACTGGCCGTCCCTCCTCCGCCAGACACGCCGCCTTCGCCCGCCCGGATTGGCCGCGCCGGCGGCGGCAGCGCGGGGCGGGACGGCGCGGGCGGGCGAGCCAGCCGGAGGCAGCCGAGCCGAGACACCGGCACCCTCCGCCGGCCGGCCGGAGGCAGCAGAGCGCGGGCAGCCGCGGCCAACATGCGCGCCTAGCAGCCCCGCCCGGGACCGCGGAGGAGGACGAGGTAAGTAAGGCCCGAGGAATGCGACGGGAACGGGATGGGCGCACGGCGGGGAGGCAGGAACCTCTCCAAACGCGCGTCGCATTCCCCGGCTGCGCTTTCTCCTCCCAGACAGCCAGCCATCCTTCCTTCCGCCCCCCATTGCCAAGGAAAAGCCCCCTCCCCATCCTAAGGGAGGCCCCCAGTCTGGAAGTTATGTCCAAACGCTCCCCCTACCCCCGGTCCGGAGGCAGAGACATTGCGAGCCTCCCCCTCCCGGGGAAAAAAAGCAACTTTCCACTCTTATTTACTGCCGCGTGTCCGCGCCAAGAGACGGGCTGATATTCTCCCGGAGACGCAGGACTTTTCAAGCCAGCCCCCCCGCCCCGCGCCCCGTCCCGGAGAGAGATGCCCCCTCCCGCAGCGTGCTCCTTTCCACCTCTCCCGACCCATAAAGAGCAAGGCAGACGCCTCTCCCCGTGGAAAAGGCATTTCTCCTCCCCCAAGCAACGAGCCTTTTATCTTGGACTTGTGTGGCCTGGAATGGAGTTTTCGGGTGATGGGAATCCCAAGCTGGCTGGACTTTCCGCCGTCCTGGCCAGCCAGACGCAGGGGAGAGGGCCAACTTCTTGCCTGGCAGGACGCGTAAACAGCTCTGCAGAAGCCGCAGCGTGGCGGGGGGGGGGAGACTCTCTCTCTCTCCCTCTCTCCTGCCCCCCTCCCTGGGAATTCCTGCTCTGCACCCCGGAAAGGCCTTGGGGGGTCTCTCCTGCCTGCCCTCTCCAACCTCCCTGGCAGCCGTCCTTGGAGAGTAAACAGCCACTTTCTCCCCCATCTCTCCATCCCCCCCCCCATTCTCCCGCTCAGCAGCTGCAGCTGGCAACCCAACTTTTATTACTAGAGAGAAATAGGCAGCTCACTGCCCGTAAAATGCCAGGCAGGAGGAAGGGAGGGGGCGGGGGAGAGACGCAGCGGGAAGGGGGGAGCCTTTTTGCCAGCCAGCCAACTCTCCGGGTCCCTGGTGCGACTGTCAGAAGGAGGGGGGGGCAACTGAGCACTAAAAAAAAAAACACGGCTTAGCACACAGTCCATGTCCTCCCCACCTTTCTGGAATTGGGAAATGCTTCGCCTTTTATTTATTGTGATGGGAACTGCAGAGGAAAAGGTAAACTCTGTGGACACAGTTGTTTAGAGATCTGCTGTTTTCCTTCCTTCGCTCAAGTACACAAACACTCGTAAATCTCTCCCAGAGGCTTCCAGGCCTGTGACTATGTGTGCACACACGCCTGGAGTCATGGCTGCCGCAGGGACACGGCGTGGCCCCGATCTCGAGGGGGCTGCTTGCTTTGGAGGAAGACTCAAGAGTAGATCAATGGGCTGTCTTTCGGTGACAGGCATCTTTGAGTGTCCGCTGCCGGACCCCCCACTCACTTCTGGAGAAGATCTGGGAGGGGGCGAGAGTTTTCTGGACGGTTCTTTGCAATTCCAGAGAGGACACACTGCAGGGTTGGGCTGGCAAAGAGGGTCTTTATAATGGACCCTGTGGATTTTGTGCTAACAGGCCACAAGGCTGTCTGGTGTCTGGTGATAAAGAGCCCTAATGGCCGGCAACTGAGATCAGAAGACGGCTGGAGTCTTGACCTAGGGAGTGTGTGTGTGGTCCAACCTTGGTGGACTTTAGGCCTTGACCAAGAGCCACAAGGTGTTCATTTTGCATGTCAGTTCCAGGGCCGAGGAAACTTAGGCTCAGGACAAAAATGCAGCCCCCAGGGGTCTCTGTCTGGCCCTTGGGAGTTTCCTCCAGCCCCCCCCCCCATCCTGAGCCACATCCCTCCCCAGGCCTGATCTGCTTATTTCAGCCTGTGTCTTTTATCTCCAAAATGAGAAGGTTTATGATCTCGTATTCTGCAAGAGTTTGGGAGAAGGGAATTGAGTAATAATAATATTTATCATTTATTTGCTTATTTATTATCTGCTTCACAAAATAATTGTATACTGCTTGATTGTACAAAAGCAACAACCTCATAAAGAGGTGTAAAGGTAAAAGTACCGCTGACCGTTAGGTCCAGTTGCGGACGACTCTGGGGTTGCACGTTTATCTCGCTCTATAGGCCAAGGGAGCCGGCGTTTGTCCGCAGACAGCTTCTGGGTCATGTGGCCAGCATGACTAAGCCACTTCTGGCGAACCAGAGCAGCGCACGGAAACGCCGTTTACCTTCCTGCTGGAATGGTACCTATTTATCTACTTGCACTTTGACATGCTTTCAAACTGCTAGGTTGGCAGGAGCAGGGACCGAGCAACGGGAGCTCACCCTGTTGTGGGGATTCGAACCGCCCACCTTCTGATTGGCAAGTCCTAGGCTCAGTGGTTTAGACCACAGCACCACCCGCGTTTTGTAAAGAGGTATACAAAAAGATAAAAACATCAAGCAAGATTCATTGCAATGCTTAAAAACCTACAGAAAGTTAACATACCCAAGCAGATTAAACCTCATACCAACTTCCTGAGCTTCTGGGTAGGCTTGTTGAAGCAAGAATGGTTTTAGAAGGTGCCAAAAACAATACAGTGAAGGTGCCTGCTTCATATCAGTAGGCAGGGAGTTCCAAAGGGCAATAATCATGTGCCCAAGATTTACACTCACTTCTGTTTGGTGGGAGCAGAGCCTCTTTCCCTGTGGAAGGGCTGGGCTTTGTTCCATGCCTCTCCCAGAGACAACTGCTCTTGCTTAGACCTTGTGGAGTTGTGGAGCCTGCCAGGGTTGCCTTTGGTCCTTTGCTCTGGCTGTGAACAAAGCAGCTCCTTCTGTGCCTCCGTATTTTCCCTCCTGGACTTTATTCTCTGATATCCTTGTAATGGGAAGTCAGGCAAACCGACCTGCTCGGTTTTGTGGCCCCAGAACAAGGACCGTCAGTAGAGGAGCAAATGCTGCAGAGGTCCTGGGAATGAATGAACCACACATAGTTAAACTATGGAACTCACTCCCACAGGACTTTGGATGTCTTGAAAAGAGGATATCCAAAAGACCAATCCATGGAAGAGAGAGCTGTATTCTAAATGCTTCTGAATACAGTCAAACCTTGGTTGTGGAACATAATCCGTTCCAGAAGCCCGTTTGGCTTCCAAAATACTCGACAACTGAGGCAGGGATTCCGACTGGATGCAGGAGCTTCTTGCACTCAAGCAGAAACCGTGTCGGGTGTTCGGCTTCTGAAAAATGTTCAAAAACCAGAGCATTTACTTATGGGTTTTCAGCGTTCGGGAGCCGCAACGTTCCAAAATGGAGGCGTTCAGGATCTGAGGTTTGACTGTAGCAGTTGCTGGAAACCGAGGGCTCTTTCATTCATGCCCTCATTGCATCCCACAGGCATCTGGTCAGCCACTGTGAGAACAGGATGCTGGACTAAAGGAGCTCTTGGCCTGATCCTGCAGGCTCTTCTTATGTGCTTCTAAGAATTCCAAGGGAGGAGAATTCCTCCTCTTGTGTTGTGATTAAAGGCCTTTCCTCCTTGAAGGAGCCATTCAAAGTGCCGAGGCCTTTGCTTCACATGAGCATCATGTATCACACACACATGTGTGCACGTGCCCGTTGGTCTTTGTGGAGGCCTTGCCTTGCCAGGCTGTGAGGATGTTGGCATCGCATGCCCCTCTCCTCTCTTGATCCAATCCCTTTGCACTGCAGGAAATTTTGCTAGTTGCCGTTGGATATGGAGCTCAGGAGGGGAGCATTTTCTTGCATGATGCTCCTTAAGCTTGTTGCGTGAGTCATCTGTGGCTATTCTGCATTGCACTTTGACTGTCTGCATGTGGTGTGGACAGAATGGAGTGTGGGCATCTGGAACAGAGGGTGAAATTCATGCCTGTAGGCTCGGGGGGGGGGGGCGGGACACTCCAAGATAGGGGTCCTCAAACTACGGCCCACGGGCCAGATTCGGCCCGCCAAGGTCCTGAATTGCTGGCCCGCCCGGCAATTGCAGAACCTGCCGCTGTCTAACGGGTATATGGCGAAAGGAAGTACGGCGTCCCATGCATGAGCATGACCTGTGCATCCGGCATCCATTGATGCCACGAGTGGGTTGGTTGGTTGCGCAGAGGGGGGGGCGGTGCGCATGCAAGGGGAGAGATGATGCAATCCTGCACACGTGCAGCAAGCGGGCCAGCACTTTTGCGTTCTCTCTCTCTCTCTGGTCCATGGCTGAGAGTTTCTTCAGCTGCACTGCGTGAGGCGAGCGACTCGGGTGAGGCAGCCGTGGACAGGGGGGGAAGGTTGGCCGCCCCCCACTTTCCTTTTTTCAGCTGTTACGCTCTGAGGCGGGAAAAGGAAATAGCCATTTCGTGGCTGGGGAGCCTCATTCCACTGCCCGGCAGAGCAGGTGGGAGGATATATTGACCATCTCTTTAGCCAAAAACAGGCCCATACTTCTCATTGAAATACATGTAAGTTTATGTTGATTTAAAACCGTTCTTCTTTTTAACTACAGTGGTACCTCTTGTTGCAAATGGGATCTGTTACGGAGGCCCGTTTGCAACATGGAAAGCCCGCAACCTGAAGTGCCGTTTCTGCGCAGGTGTGCGGCACGATTTGGTGCTTGTGTGCATGCGCAAAGCGCAATTTCACACTTATGCATGAGCGGTGAAACCTGGAAGTAACCCTTTCCGGTACTTCCGGGTCACCGCGGGACACAACCTGAAAAAACATAACATGAAGCAAACGTAACATGAGGTATGACTGTATTGTATTGTTTTTTCTGTTTTTTGTGCACCACAAATAAAATATGTGCAGTGTGCATAGGAATTCGTTCATATTTTTTTCAAACTATAGTCCGGCCCGCAACAGTGTCTGAGGGACAGTGAGCTGGAGGATCCCTGCTCCAAGAAGAAGAAAGCATTCAGTTTACTCCTTTGCAACTTGTGAAATTGGTTGTGGCTGCAAGGTGTGCTGGCCAATGGAGCAGGCAGCTTTAGGATGGGCTGAGTTTGCGGTGAAAGAGGCCTGGAAGCTGTTGTCAACCATGAAATCTCTCCGCCGGCCTCCAGGTGTTTTGGATCACAACTATTTAATAAGAAAATGCACAGCCAGAATTATCAGGTTTGGGAGAAGAGATCATCAGGCATTCTGGAAAAAAGAGTGACGAACTGGACAGACAAAAAACCAATGACAAAACAAAGCAAAATACAGACACATACCTAGGGGCCTGAGATCCACAGAAGTGTGGCCTTAAATCCTATTCCCATTCTGGCTGGGCCTTACTAGCAAAGTGTCCTATGTTGTTGCCCAAAACCTGCTTATTTCTCTTCAGGATTTATTCTTAGGAAGTCACTTTAGATTTTAATGTGTTCTATAGAGAAACGTTACTAATAGTAGTAGCCAGTGGAGTAGCGTGGGTTGTCAGCACCCGGGGCAAGGCAAGTAATTTGCGCCCCCTAACCCGTGGATTTGCCCTAACCCAAGATGTTGCGCCCGGTGCGGCCGGCCCCCCTTGCACCCCCCACGCTACGCCACTGGTAGTAGCACATTAAGTTTACTCCAAGGTGGTTGTGAAATTTGCAACCGCTTCAACCCTCCTCCACACACCCTCCCACATTTTTCAGGGTAACAGATTAAAGAAAAGGTGTCTAGTTTTTGTTTGTTAAATAGTGGTGATGTTAAACAGTATCACCAACCCAGGTCGGCCCATGTAAACCTTAGGAAGAACTTCCTGAAGGTAAGAGCTGTTTGGCTATGAAACGGACTCCTTGCGAAGGTGATGGACTCTCCTTCATGGGAGATTCTTGAGCAGTGGTTGCATGGTGGCAGGAAGCTAGCAAGTGTGTCTTGGGAGAAGGCGGGCTGGAGTCTGACTTAGGAGAAGGGGCCAGAGGTCTGTGGGGACCTGTGGCAGCCAGGAGGCAAGAATCAGAGGCAGGAGAAGTTTCAGAGCTGGAGGAGGAGGAAGAGGCAAGCCAGGCAAGTGAAGTGCTTCTCCACCCTCTCCTGCACCCCTGTCTCCCAGAACCAAGAGAGGGCTGAAGAGGGAAGAGCAGAGGAAGCTTTCATGCAGGCAGGCGTAGTCTCTGGCTATGTGTGTCCAGACTGTCAGAGGAAGGTACATAAACTGGTGGAGAGGGAGTGGTCCCCAGTTCCTGCAACTGCTCCATACAGCGTGGACCTGGGAATAGGTGCCTAGGTCATGTGTAGGCAACCTAAGGCTCAGGGGCCAGATGTGGCCCAATCACCTTCTCAATCCGGCCTGCGGACGGTCCGGGAACCAGTGTGTTTTTACATGAGTAGAATGTGTCCTTTTATTTAAAATGCATCTCTGGGTTATTTGTGGGGCACAGGAATCCATTCATTTCCCCCCAAAAAATATAGTCCAGCCCCCCACAAGGTCTGAGGGACAGTGGACCGGCCCCCGGCTGAAAAAGTTTGCTAACTCCTGGCCTAGATGCTAGCCTGGCGTGTCCAGCTCTCCAGAGCGGTAGAAGCAACTGTCAGTGTTATCTTTGACCATAAATCATTAATTGCATTCCTTTGGCTGAGAAGTGCCTTTGACAGATGTTCACCTGCCAGGGATGCTCTCGCTGTGATTCCTGCATCGCGCATGTGGGGTGGGCAACATGACTCGTGAGGGTCCCTTCCAACTCTGCAGTTCTGTGATTTGATGAGATTTGGGAGAGGGGCCAGCAGGGAGGTGTGGCAGCAGCAGCAGGTGGCAAGAAAGGGAGAACTGGATTGAGGATGCAGAATCTGGCCCTGCGGACCCCCAATGGGGTCGTTGCTCTGGAGATGACCCAGACATGTGTGACACCCCCCTCTTGGCGGTGACCTTGCATTACACCCGCTCTTCCCACGCATGGGAAAGTCCAGGGTCGGGGTGGGAAAAAGGGATGGCGACGCACGTCGGTTAAGCAACTTTCTCTTTGCTGTAATAAAATCTTCTCGCTGTGGCAGCTGGAATGGGGGGGTGGCGGGGAAGGAGAGACCGAGGCCTTGGCTCCCTTGCCCTCTCTTATGAAGCATGAATGAATCAATGAATGAATGGAAGAGCGAGCCGGTGACTCAGCCCGCCACCCGTCCCCTCCGAGGCCGGAGAATATTGGAAGCCGCCCAAGTTTCCTCTCCCGTCGCCCTCGCCTTATCGGAAGCCTGGCTGTCTTGATTTACGGCTGATCTGCCCGCCTTCCCGGCTCCTTGTCCTTCAAGTGCCCCTGGGGGCATGGGGCAGCAAAGCAGTGCCCAAGGCGGGGAGACGGGAAAGGAGACGGAGAGGTGCTGTTGATGGATACGACTGGTCAGATGGCTGTGCTTTGACTGTATGGTCGGAGAAAGCGATGCTTCTGAATATCTGTTGCTGGAAAATGTAGGAGGGGAGAGCTGCTCTTGTGCTGGGATCCTGATTGCTGGTTTCCCACTGGGGCATCTGGGTGGCCACTGTGAGAACAGGGTGCTGGACCAGATGGGCCATTGGCCTCATCCAGCAGGCTCTGCTTAATGAGCCCCAGACACTGCCAGCGGCAGCAGGAGGAAGCGTGTGGTCCTGAGCGCATGGACTTTGGGGCTCCAGCCTGTTGGAGCATATTTCCTCTACGGCAGGGGTCAGCAAACTTTTTCAGCAGGGGGCTGAATAAATAAAAGGACACGTTCTACTCATGTAAAAACACGCTGATTCCCGGAGCGTCCATGGGCTGGATTGAGAAGGTGATTGGGCCGCATCCGGCCCCCAGGCCTTAGTTTGCCTACCCATGCTCTAGGGCAGCCTTTCTCAACCTGTGGGTCCCCAGATGTTGTTGAACTACAACTCCCATCACGCCAGCTAGCAAGGCCAGAGCTCAGGGATGATGGGAGTTGTAGTCCAACAACATCTGGGGACCCACAGGTTGAGAACCGCTGCCCTAGGGGATAAAGTGGTGGAATTGTGTGAGGCAGCGTTGTGTAGTGGTCAGAGCAAGACTGCAGAGTTATGGGTTCGAATGTGCACTCAGCCGTGCAGCTCAGTGCGTAACCTTGAGCCAGTCAGTGTCCCTCAGCCTGGTTATTTTTATTCATTTTATTTATTAAATTTGTATACAGTACCACCCTTCATCCGTAGATCTCAGGGGGGTTCACCACATAAAAATACAATATAAAAATGCAACATAATGAAAACGACAACAAACAATGAACCCCCCTCCCACAAACATCTGATCTGTTGCACGGGGTTGTTGTGATGATGAAATGGCGACAGCGGGGAGAACCACACATCCCACCTTGGGCACCTTAAAAGAAAAGCAGAGTATAGATGCAGTAAAACAAATCCTGCCACCCCCTTTTCCAAGATAAGACCTTCTTTGCCTCAGGCTCTGGGTGACTGCAAGAAAGACTGAATATGATTCATCTGTAGGTGGCTCTAGTAAGTGAGCCAAACCGCAACATAGCATCAGTGGCCTAGCGTGGGTTGTCAGCACCCGGGGCAAGGCAAGTAATTTGCGCCTCCTAACCTGTGGATTTTAGCACTCGGGGCAGAGAGCTGCGAGTGCGAGCACACACACCCCAGATGTTGCGCCCGGTGCGGCCGGCCCCCCCTGCACCCCCCACGCTACGCCACTGCATAGCATAAATTTCAGAATGCTTTGCAATCTTTTGGAGTGTGTGTCCCCTCATTACAAGCTTGTGAGGTAGGCCCTATTTTCATTGGTGGGGAATTATGGCAGAGAAAGAGAGACAGCGGGGCTCGGCCGGTCATTCATTGAATTTGTGGCAATGTAGGACTCGAACCTTGAACAACCTTTTCTCACTTCTGTTGCTCTTGCATGTACGACAAGAAAATGCAACCTCACAGATGCAGCTGGGATCTCCAGCGGAGTTGGGAGGGGCGGGGGGGTTGTGGCTGGGAATCCTTTTCTTACTACAGATCATGAGGCGATTGATCTGTGTGATTAATTTTCCCCATGTTCCGTCTCAGTCTCTGCAGATTTCTGCAGGCTACTCCTGACTCGCCCATTCGCTTGCCAGCAAAGTCAGAGCCCTCTCCTCTTGGAGACTCACCAAAGCCTGATGCATGCATGGTGCCATGTGGCCTAGTGGTTAGTGTCCAGCTTGGACCAGGGAGGCCTGGGTGCAAAGCTCTGCTTGACCATGCAGCTCACTGGGTAATTGGGAGTCAATTGCTATCCCTTAGCCAAACCTATCTCACACTTTGAGGGATAACAGCACCTGTTTTTGTTTATTTATTTGCTTGTTTATTTGCTTAATCAAATTTGTATACCACTTGATATTGGGGGGGGAACCCCTCAAAGCAGTTCACGAAAAGATAAAACGCTGAAATTATCACTAAGAATTTACAACCCTGTTGTATAACATACAGAAATTTAAACCTGGAATTAAGCGAATTAAATTTGTTTAAATAAATAAAATTCTGTTTGTTTGTTGCATTTATATCCTGCCTCCCCACCCCCACCCCAAGGAGCTCAAGGCAGCATACAAAGTTCTTGCCTGCCACATTTGATCTCCACAACAACCCTGTGAGGTGTTGCAGGAATTTATGTATAGGTTGGGGGGTGCCTCTCCTGCAGATATCATGCACATGCAGCCCACTACCAAAATCAGCACAATCACTTTTGTGACTTTTGTGATTTGTCCCCACAAAACACTTCATCACAGTTTCTTACTATCTACTCAAAGGGCCTTTGCTGCACGATACCAAATGTAAGAATTCACTGATAACTGTATCTATGTACTGGCTCACTGGGAAAACTTCAGAAATTCATACAGACATGTGAGCTCAGCTACTCAGCAGCCCCTCTGCCTGAGGGATAATCCCTGGCATCCTGATACCTGAGGGCCAGACAGGTAGCCATTCCAGAAAGAACAAACCCAGATGAAGACACAAGGGTGTGATGAACTTGGCTGGGAAACAGGGAAATGTAAATATCTCTTTTGTTCCACTTGATGGGTGTTTGGTGGAGGGCAAGGGGAACAACGGGGCAGGGTCCAGGATGCTCAGATTACTGCTACCAGACCTCCCCTTTCATGATGTAACCGTGATGTATGAGTGATGTAGTTTGGGGGGGTGTAACATGGGGATTAGCAGCTAATAAAAGTTTGGGTTATCTTTTGTTCGGGGCTTCCATCCTGTTCCACCTTGTGGCAGGTGGGAGTCCTGTCACGACAGTCTTCAATCAAGACCAAGCCTCCTGGCTGCTGTTTTGCTCTGGTATTCCTGGCTGGTGTCCTCGTTTTTCGTCCAAGGGAGCCCTCAGATTTCTCCATTAAGAGAGGTCGGTTCGGCTGACAGGTCAGACTGACTGGCCCAAGGTCACACCCAGTGAGCTACATGGCCAAGCCTGGATTTGACCCCTGGTCTCTCCTGGGTCCTAGTCCCTCATTCTGACCACTACATGACACTGCTTTCTCTTTGTATATTCCATTTTCGGATAGACATTTTCTGAATGTCCCAGAAGCCCTTGCTTGGCCAGGCAGTTAATTGTTGCAGATAAGCCGGTGCTGAGATTCAGTGGCGTAGCGTGGGGGGTGCAGGGGGGGCCGGCCGCACCGGGCGCAACATCTGGGGTTAGGGAAAATCCATGGGTTAGGGGGCTCAAATCCACAGGTTAGGGGGCGCAAATCCATGGGTTAGGGGGCGCAAATTACTTGCCTTGCCCCGGGTGCTGACAACCCACGCTACGCCACTGCTGAGATTAAGTGGGGTTTGTCTTTTTAAAAGAAACATCTTTGATTTAGCTACTGACTCCACAGAACAGCCAGACCTGCTCCAGGGATGCTTTGCCAAAGGGCTTTGTACATGTCGGTGGAAGGATCCTGCACTTTGGAGAAGCCGCTTGAGGTCTAAGCTTGGAGCCTTTTTTGCGGCTGCAACCCCTGAGGAAAGGCAGACGTTCTCTGGCCTTGCTCTGTTGACTCCCCTGGACTGCAGCCAACACCTTGACAGCTGTTATTTATGCCTCCAGGTTTTAAATGGTTGTAATCTCTTGTGGGAGGACAGGCGAAAGAAATGTCTAAAGGCATCCACTGCCTTCAGGGACTGCAAGACCTTGCAACCATTCTTAATTTGCAGGATCGTTAAGGAAATTCAGCTGCCACCTGTCAGCTCTCCTGTCCTCTGTGACTGGTCAGGTGTTACCTGTGTATTCAGGGTTCCCTGAGCAAGGCCAAAATTTAGTGCCCCTCCAAATGGATCTCCTCAGTTATGGATCTTTGCCATTTTGCTCCCCTTCGGTGTGGCACCCTGTGCGGGGGAACTGCCCAAACTTGCCCTAAATCCAGCACTGGTGTATGTCGTAGAGCAGAGATGCTCAAATCGTGACCCATGGCCTCTAAGAACAGAGGAAGCAACTTCACAATGAATAATAGATCATATAATTGGAAGGGACCCCAAGGGCCATCTAGTCCAGCCCTCTGCAATGCAGGAATCTTATGCCCAATGTGGGGCTCGAATCCATGACCCTGCAGGGGTCTACTCTACTGCAGGGGTCAGCAATGTCTAGGCAACACGATGGCCATGTACGTATGCAATGAACAATCTTTTATAGAATTCCTTCAAACCATAACAAGTCCAAAATGAAATCTTTAGTCTCAAAGTCTCTGAAAATATTTAAATAGACTATATCTGGAATCACTGTTCTGTGTCGAACATCATATTTGCTGAATACACAAAGCTTCACAGCTTGTCTGTCATCGTACAAAGTCTGGTACCTCGCTTCCTTTAAAGATTTTCAGAGACTTTGAGACTAAAGATTTCATTTTGGACTTGCCTAGACATTGCTGACGTCTCTTTGCAACACAGGGGTTTGTTTGGTTACCTACTGCAGGGGTCAGCAAGGTTTACCTCACCTGGGCCAGTTCACTCCAGCGGAGATCCCTCTGTGGGCCAGATTGTGCGCACACGTGAGTGCGTGCTGTGATTTTCGGCATCTGCGCATGCACAGCCGCGATTTCTGGTGCCCATGTCATGCTGCACCGGTTTAGCGCAGCGCACAGTGACTCACCGAGTGGGTGGCTCAGTTTGGGGGCAGCTCATGGGCTGGTTAAACGACCCATGTGGACCGCTTGTGGCCCATGGGCCTTAGGTTGCCTACCCCTGCTCTACCCACTGAGCGATCCCAGCTTCCTACTGAGCCAGACCATTGACTGGCAGCGATTCCTAGAATCACAGGTAGAGTTGGAAGGGATTCCCAAGGCTCACCTCGTCAGACCCCCTGCAAAGAAAATGAAAACTGATTTACCTTTTGTCGTATTTAATTCAGAAGTGAAACCTGGATTGGTTCTACAGTGTGGAACTCCAAAAGTTTTTAAAGTCAGCCCCCCCCCCCAAGCCACCAGCAATTTTTGGGTGGTCTGTGAAAAAGTTTAAAGAACTGCTGCGATTGAGAAAGGTGACTTCTGGCCTCCCCTGCCTTAGGAGTCATACTCTTAAGAGGAGCCTGCTGGATCCGGCCAATGGCCCATCTGGTCCAGCATCCTGTTCTCACAGGGGCCAACCAGATGCCTGTAAACAGGATTTGATCACAACAGACCCCTCTCCCTCCAGCACTTTCCAGCATTGCTGCCTCCGACTGTAGAGGGCAGAGCACAGCCATCCTGGCTATATGTATAAACTACAGCATCTTTTTCCAGCCTCCAGTGTGCAGGGAAGGTTTATAGACATGGCTACGTCTGAGAAAACCTGTGTAATTCCAGAGCTCCACGAAGCCCTCCACAGCATACTTCTGTTTTGGGTTGTAGATGGGTCTTTCCTGAATTCAGTCTATGGAGAGTGACTTTGGGGAGTGCTCCCATAGTTTGACAATGTGGAAGCACCCTGATATTTGGCAAATGCAGAAATGTGGAACTTAGCAGATAAGGTGGCAGAACCTAGGCATCACAGCAACCCTGAAGCCCAATCCAAAGCTTTGTGGCAACCGAGGTGCATGACACAGAGAACAGCTTTGCACACTCATTGTGGTGTTTCCAGCAGCAGTGAGGGTGCAATATCTGATAGAAGCCGCTGATAGTCCTCTCCTTCTCCATGAATTTGCCTAGTCCTCTTTTAAAGCCATCCAGGTTGCTGGTCCTCACTGCCTCCAGTGGGAGGGAGTTCCACGGATCAACTATGCATCGCATGAAGAAATCCATTTCACAAAACAGCAAACCCAGATTTGCCACCAAGCATTCCCTCAACAGGGAGCCACATTCAGCCACGGATCCCTGGCCGGACACAAATGCAAGGTTGCATCAGTCGATTGCACGCATTCCTTGCTGTTTTGGTATGTGCTTTAGATGGCAACGGGTGACGAATGGAAATGATTCTGCATTGTTGGGGGTGGGAGCAGGTGCCCTGTGAGTCGTTGCTGTGACATCATTTGCAAAGGCCTGGGAATGTGGATTCTTCTTGCAAAGCGTCTCGTGGAAGCAGCTGCAATTTCTGGATTTTTGCATGGATTTAGAGAGAGAGAGAGAGGTCCTTGTGTGTGAGGGTGTTAAGTTCCAGAAGGCAGGATGGCTGTGAGCCGGGGTGGGTAAACAGAAGGGAGGCCTCTAGCGCAGCATGAACCCCGTCCAAACATCTCCCTTTGTTCCTGTTTGTTTAACGTTGTCTAGGAAATGTGGGCTTACCCGACTGAGTGTGCGCTGTTCCCAGCTGAGCTACTAAACATGTTAATCATGAGGCTGCGTTTATTAAATTGCTGTTAAAGGTTTTAGTACAGAGATACACTTTTTAAAGCAAGACATTTGTATCGCTGGCAGGAGCTGAGCTTGGGACCCTATCCGTTTCCCATTGTCCACTGACTGTAAGCTTCTAGAGTCCTGTTCAGGTGTCCAAAGAACAAGAGGGTGTGCAATGGGTCATCGTTCTGAGTGCACAGAGCCTACACATTGGTACACGGTCTTGCGTCCTGGAAAAGGCTAAGTGCCCTTCACTGGCTGTGTGTTTTTTACACGCATACATGCATAATTTTATTTGCAGCTTTTCCATAGCTCGAACCATGCTCAATGCAGCTTATGACATGAAAAAAGATTCTGTGAGTCCCACATTGCATGTTCGGGATGTGTACATCAGACAGTCCATGTGCACGTGATGTGTGGAGATTGGGGCAGAGTCAGCAGATCCCGACTCCCCCTGCCCCCTAAGTGCACACCAGTTTGTACACGTTGCGCCACTTGGCTTGCGTTTTCCACATTGCGCATGCAATCCGATGCGCCTGGCGCTCCCATTAGAGCAAATGGGCCCCAGGCCTGCTTGCTAGAATGCGCTCAATAAAAGTGATTTGTTTGTGTTATTAAGTCAATAGAAATGTCCTCAGTATATCACCTGCTATGAAATACAGTAATATATTCTTTGAATGGGCTAATGAATCTGCTAATCGGTTAAAGGCCCCCAAAAGCAGTTGATGGTTCCCCACAAATGCTTTAATTTGTTACAGGCCTAAAAAACTCTGGTGAAAGCCCCAGAGGGATCTTCGTTCTTCTCCTTCCACCCAGTGGCACGGCTTGTGAGCGTATGCAAGATGGGGAAAAGGCTGAATATTGTATCCCACACCACCTGCTCCTGCCTCTTGTCTTTGGGCAAACTGGATATATGA
Organism: Podarcis siculus; assembly: GCA_034642415.1. Classification (NCBI taxonomy): domain Eukaryota; kingdom Metazoa; phylum Chordata; class Lepidosauria; order Squamata; family Lacertidae; genus Podarcis; species Podarcis siculus. The sequence continues at coordinate 1,409,065 of JAXCMG010000039.1, read as the reverse complement.
CACCACGTTGGGGTTGTTGTTTTTTTAAATGTAGCCCAGATGTTTGAATGCAAGTAGAGCTTGCTGTGATTCAGCTGAAGGTTTTAAGAACCTGACTACCTTCCCCCAACTCGTCTACATCCAGTCTCTCTATTTCTGGGCTATTGTCCCTTCCACATCCCGTGGAAAGACCTTAGCTCTCTGACAGAGCACCTGCCCAGGTTCCATCCCCGGCAGTGTGGTACAGTGGTTGGCGTATCAGACTAGGACACTGGGAGAGACCAGGGTTCGAATCCCCACTCAGCCATGAAGCTCACTAGCTGACACTGGGGGGGGGGGCAGTCACTGCCTCACAGCCTAACCTACCTCACAAGGTTGTTGTGGGGGTCAACTGAGTGAGCGCCTTGGAGAAAAAAGAGTGCTATAGATGCAATTAATGACTTAACAAGTCTCCAAGTTGGGCTGGACTCAAACCCTGGAGAGCCACTGTGTCAGAGCAGATGATGTTGAGCTTCTGATGAATGGACTTTGTTGGTCAACAAGGGGAGAGGCTTGCTATGAAATGTGCTGTGTGCACACATGAGCTGTTTCAGATGTTCTGCTAAATCAGAGAATTGTAGAGTTGGGAAGGAAATAAAAAAATTAAGGTCTTATAAAAATAATAAATGTTCATAAATGGGCCAAGCAAACACGTAAATAAATATATAAACCACATGTCTGAAGCAGCACAGGAAAACAGCCCTGAAACCAATTTTTCTGCAAGGTCAAGGAAAATGGAAAAGCCTCCCCACTGTCTTTTCATTTACAAATCCTGTCTTAAGGGTATGTGTGTATGAATAGGGTAAGCCTGTAACCTGGCTCAAGAACTATTTATCATTACAAAAGACTGGCCAGACTCCCCTGGGTATCCAATCAAGTAAGCATTAATAGGTAACCTGTCAGACAGGAGGTAAATAACGCACTCAGATTTCTGGTAAACAATGTGCACAGATTTCTGCTGTAGACCACCCCTTTCTGTGATGTAGGTATGATATGTCTGGGGGGTGGTCTTAAGCTACACCCCTTCTGTGATGTATGTGTGATGTTTCTGGGGGTGGTCTTGGACTCCAGGGCAGGCAATTTAAAATGTCTATATAAGGGCGGGCACACCTGGGTTCTGGGTCCTCCTCCTTCTCCTGCGTGTGGGGTAGCACCCTGTTGCAACAATTCAATAAAGATCATGCTTACAAGCTGCTTTGCTTCTCAATATTCTCAGGTTAGTCTTTGTTATTTTCTCCGACCGATGGAGAACCCGCAAAGGACTCTATAAGGGCTCTTGTGTCTCCCATAAGGGAATAAGGGCAGATTTTCATTTATTACAGAAGGACCCCGCCCCCCAAGGGTTCTCTAGTCCAGCCCCCTACAATACAAGAATTTCAACCCAAGCATCTCTGGCAGATGGCCACCCGACTTTGAGCATGCCAAGGGTGAGATCCACCTCACTCATGGGTATCTGCTCAGTCCTCAACCCTTGAGGCTCCCAGCGCATGAATGACGGCTGTTGGGTCTAGACCTGAGTTGCAACGGGCAACTCCAAGCGCTTCCCGCCAATGGAGAGCTTGAAGCATCTTCTCATGGCTGCTGAAGATCTGTGCACCTTGACTCTCTGTGGGCTTTGGGTAGCGATTGGCAACTGGAGCCTTCTGGGTCAGAATCTGCCCCCTTGGCAGGTAATGGCTGGGCTCCATACTGGTGGCTCCGAGGTGTTGCTGGCAGGAATGGGAAATGGGAATTGGCACCTTTGCTTCCAGAGATGCTCTCTGGCAAAATGCAGCGCTGGTTGAAGAGGCCTCCCGGGGCTGCCAACTCGGGTAACCACAAGAGCCACAGAACTTAGCACTTTCCCCTGCTCCGTCAAAATGCACTTTATTTTTATGCACGAGACACCGTTGGTATATCTGGCACTTTAGAGTATAAGGAAAAGCACTGACATTTTTACAGGTGTTTTCTGGGGCTGGTGGCAGTTGTGGTCCAAAACATTTGGCGGGTAACAGGATGGCGAAGGCTGCCGTAATCTAAGCCAGCACTACAGCCTCCCATTCTGCAGGTGGAAGGACTGAGGCTTGCCAACGTCATTGGCAGTTCCTGACAGAAGAGAGATCTGAACTTCCTGATTTGCAGTAGTAGTAATAGTAATAATAATAATAATAATAATAATAATAATAATAATAATAATAATTGTACCCTTCCCATCTGACTGGGTTGCCCCAGCCACTCTGGGCTGCTTCCAATGCATATAAAAACATAATAAAACATCTTGATACAGGGCTGCCTTCAGATGTCTTCTAAAAGTCAGATAGCTGTTTATTTCCTTGACATCTGGTGGGAGGACGTTCCACAGGGCGGGTGCCACTACCGAGAAGGCCCTCTGTCTGGTTCCCTGTAACTTGGCTTCTCGCAGTGAAGGAACCACCAGAAGGCCCTCGGTGCTGGACCTCAGTGTCCGGGCAGAACGATGGGGGTGGAGACACTCCTTCAGATATACAGGACCAAGGCCATTTAGGGCTTTAAAGGTCAGCACCAACACTTTGAATTGTGCTTGGAAATGTACTGGGAGCCAGTGAAGACCCTTTAGGTCCCAGCGGCTGCTCCCACTTGCCAGTCTAGCTGCCGCCCTAAGTCACATGTGTCCCATCCAATCCCCCCCATCCCCGCCAACTGATAGTCTTGCATCTGTTGGTGTGGAGTCATAACTGGAAAGCACAGCAGAGAAGTACTTTTGAATTATGGATTCATCTGAAGCACGTTTTAACCTCTCCAACCTCCCGAGTCTCTGAAGCAGAGTTCAGTCATAAGAGGGTCTTTCCTTCCTGCATGCAGGCTCCTCGCTCACTCCCGATCCTTGTCTCCTCTCCAGTAATGCTGTGTCAATACTTGTCCCCAAGGGCTTTGTTTGTTTTTGCTTGAGCTGTGCCACTCGACGTTCACTGACCTAGAATCCACCCTTGTTCTCTGCTAGAACTGCTGCCTTTTCCTTTTCCTTGCGCTTGAAAGTCAACACGGCCTACCTCTGTGGGGCATGAGGAGCACCTGTGCTTTCTGCAATGGGTTGGCGTGGAAGTGGGAGCCTTGCTTCTTCAGTGCCTGCCTTGCCCATTCCGGCACATTCCTCCACGGCACTAAATATCCCCCAATATAAATAGGATTGACTTCTGCAGGAAGGCTGGGGTTCCTGCAGAGTTGTGCAAGGCTAGAACTGCGGAAGGATGGAACATTTAGAGCTTTTTTGGTTCAGCAAAAAGTAGATTTAGGGGAGGGGTGGAAGGGTTAAGGTTTGGTTTGCTGTGGACCATGTGTGCCTCCCATATGTGCCCACCTTAAAAATGTTATAGCAATGCTGGGCAATAAATATAGGACACAATACAGATTTTCCTCTTTGGGAAAAACTCTGGAAGTGTGATCCAAAATTTAGCCCCAAAATGGAAAACGACTATAGAAGATTGGCAACTTAAACTGATGGAATATGCGCAGCTTGCGAACCTAACATATAGAATAAGAGAACAAGAAGAATATATGTTTAAAGAATATTGGAAAATGTTTATTGAATATTTGGAGGAAAATTGTGTTTATTTGGAAACGTGGGCAGCATTAAGATAAATTCAACAGTGTAAGTAGCGTTTGATGGATGTAATAAACTGGTACCTCGGTTTACGAACAGTCCTGTTTACGAACTATTTGGTTTATGAACTCTGCAAAACCAGAAGTAGTGTTCCGGTTTGCGAACTTTACCTTGGTCTACAAACGGAATCTGAACGGTGGAAGGGCACCGGTGGCTGGAGGCCTCATTAGGGAAAGCGGACCTCTGTTTGAGAACAGTTTGTTTCAGAAAGGACGTCCAGAGCAGATTAAGTTCGTAAACCGAGGTACCACTGCAATGGAATACTGAATGGTTTAGTTTATATAAAATATGCAGGGATTTATGTTGTGCAAAATGAACCATGGAAAGAGAGAAAAGGAAGTCATTTATATTTTAAGGTTGTTTAAGTGAATATTCTAAAATGTAAAACAGAAATTTAATAGAAAATGATTTTTTAAAAAAATATAACAATGGCTATGTGGCCTCTTTCGGGAGCGAGTTCCAGAGTTGGTAAGTCTGCGCTGCGTTGAGAAGTTATTTCTTTTGTCTGCCCTGAATCTTCCAACAAAGGAAGAACTGGGACAAAGCACATACAGTAGTTAAACTGGGGGGTTGTGTTGTCCCCCAATTGGGGCACCTTTAGAAGAGGGTTGGACAAATCCATGGGGGATAATTCAGGGCAAAGTCAGGATCGCTGTGCCCTCCCCTCCAGTATCGGCTCCTGGCCCCTGACTCTTTCCAGGCCACTAATCATGGTCCATAAGTCGAAAGAGGAGCAGCTACTTCATTCCTCTGGAACCAGCATTACTCCTTTCCTTTTCCGAAGTCACTTCGCTCATTCCCACATCCCACATCTCTTTGCTTCGCAGGCACAACTTTTCTGCATTATCCCAGGCAGTGACCTGTGGCGATGGGTGATCAGGGTTGCTTTTCCTGGCTGGCTGACCTCTGCAGTATCTGGTTGGTGGATAGGTCTGTCTTGGAGCAGGAAGAGGTTGAAGGACATCACTCTCTGAGCAGCATTTATCTCTGGGGATTTTATCTGTTCAACTCTGACCCTACGACTGAATGGCTTCTCAGGCTGCAGTTTGTTCTCCCTAAGCTTTGCTCTTCTCAGTCATCTTGCTGATCAAAAGGACTTTGAATTCTAATCTTATCTCTTATTGCATTCTGTGCACAACAAAAGTCACCCATGAGTTGTCAGGGCCCTCAAAATATTTGCAGATCCTTCAGCCGATTAAGTATTAATCTCCCTGTCTCTTGCAATCTCATCGCTTTATTCCTTTGCCTTGAACTCCTCCAGTTTGGGATTTTCTCGGCCTCTCTGACCACAAAAGGCTCTGGACCTTGAATGCCGTTTGGGTCTGGTTCCAGCGGAGACTGGCCTCTGACCCCTCATATAAAAGTCCAAGAAATTACCGACACTCCAACCACTGCACCACACTGTCTCTTACATGCTAAGTGGCTGTAGTTCATCAGTCTCGCTCTCCCACAAACAAATAAAGCAATAAGCAGCCACCTTGTGGTGTCTGTTTCGTTTGAAGCTGCCCAAAGTGTGAGGACCTGAGCTGCCCTCCTTAAAATCAGAGAGGAGGATGAATGGCTAAACACGACAATTTGTGGGCAGCCCCAGTCAAAGGGAAGAATAAGGGTAGCTCAAAGAGTTGGAAGAGACCCCAGGGGTCATGCAGTCCAACCCGCTGCACTGCAGGAATCTCAACTAAAGTATCCAAGACAAATGGCCAGTGAAGTTCTCCATGCAGAATATCGTTAATCTGTGGAACTCCCTCCCACAAGAAGCAGCGATGGTCACCAACTTGGATGGCTTTAAAAGAAGATTGGGCAAATTCATAGAGTGGGAGACGGCTATCAATGACTCCTAGCTAGGATGGCTGTGTTCTGCCTGCACAGTTGCTGGAAATGAATTGCTGCAAACTGCAGGAGGGGAGAGGGCTCTTGCGCTGCGGCTTTCCTGTACATGCATCTTCTTGGCGACAGTGAGAACAGGATGCTGGACTAGATGGGCCATTGGCCTGATCCAGCAGCGCTCTTCTTAGATTTTTATTGCCATCCTGTGGGGCTTGTGGTTGTGGAGAAACCAGGAAAGTGTTTGTTGTTGTTGTTGAGTCGTTTAGTCATGTCCGCCTCTTTGTGACCCCCTGGACCAGAGCACGCCAGGCACTCCTGCCTTCCACTGCCTCCCACAGTTTGGTCAAACTCATGCTGGTAGCTTCGAGAACACTTTCCCACCATCTCGTCCTCTGTCGTCCCCTTCTCCTTGTGCCCTCCATCTTTCCCAACATCAGGGTCTTTTCCAGGGAGTCTTCTCTTCTCATGAGGTGGCCAAAGTCTTGGAGACTCAGCTTCAGGATCTGTCCTTCCAGTGAGCACTCAGGTTTCCTTCAGAATAGATCGGTTTGATCTTCTTGCAGTCCATGGGATTCTCAAGAGTCTCCTCCAGCACCAGAATTCAAAAGCATCAATTCTTCGGCGACCAGCCTTTTTCATAGCGACTGAGCCAAGCCAAGCCGCAGAGTTGCCATGGCCCAAAGGGGCAGAAATGGCTTCCACATGGACCCTGTAGCTACATCTTCTTTGCGTCTCATGTTGAAAAGTGAGCAAGAGGCACTTTTCTTTGAACTCGAGGAGGTGTAAAATCATGAAAGCAAATAAAACACAGGAACGGGCGGCGGGGAGGCCTGTTCAGAGGGAAAGCAGCATTTGGCGTCCGCGGGGAAACATGATTCTTCTTTCTCTTTCTTTTTTCATGCATCAAAGTTTGTCATAAAACTTTTACGGCAAGGATAAATGGTTTGCTTGTGTGTGAAATGTGAAGATATCACAGAAACACTTTTTTTCCCCCAACCAGGGGGAGAGAACCCTGCAGCCCCATTCCTCCCCCAATCCAAATCATGTTTGATATGACTGCCTCCGGCTGCATCTCAAAAGAATCCACAAACAGGCTTGTTCCAGTTTGTGCGTTTGGGCTTTTGCTGATACAAACCAGAAGGTTTCTGTGCCAGCGAGAACTCGGAGCTTGCTGTCTGCAGGAATTTCAGGCGCAGTGGGAAGCGGTTTCCCTAATTGCTGCTTGCGGAGAAACTGGGAGGCCAATTTTTAATCTTTAACCCGTCTTGGAGAGGCCCAAAGAGATCAGGTGGGCTGAAGGATGGAGGTTTGAAAGGGGAATTTAAGCCAAGGCAGCTCCCCCCCCCCCAATTTCAGTTAGTGTGCTAAGGAATAATGAAACCCCGCATGCACACATGGTTTTCTCCTCTTTGCATATGACAACCGTGTAAAAAAAACCCTGCAGAAGTTATAAGCCTGCTGGGGTTGGCAGAGGGGAAACCAAGAGTTCACATCTGGCTCCAGCAGTCAAACTGCATTTCTCTGCTGGCCCTGGAAGAGCCCAAGTAAGGCCTGTAACAAAATGTTGCAGCATGGAGCACAGCTCCGGAGGATTCCAGCCACCCACGGCTTCTCGCATTTTATTTCCACTTAGTTTACACTTATTTCCCCTTCCAAAAGACAGTCAGGTTTCAATGCCCACCAGTTTGGTGTGTTTTTTTTAAGAAAAAAGGTGATGGTACTCATCACGAAGTTGTTACAGTAAATTCTACACTTTTAACATTGGGGGGGGTGCCTGTATTGTGTACCCTTGAGCACCCCCAGGAAAAAAACACTGTTTCCCACATGGAAGAAGGAGCTGTTGTATATTTTAGAGCAAACTTGTTTTCTCCTTCTCTGTTGGGGAGGACTCGAACCCACGGCTTCCAGTTACAAGTGTTTCAGGAATTTATGTATAGGTTGGGGGGGTTGCCCCTCCAGCAGATATCATGCACATGCAGCCCACTACCAAAATCAGCACAATCGCTTTTGTGACTTTTGTGATTTGTCACCACAAAACACTTCATCACAGTTTCTTCCTATCTATTCAAAGGGCCTCTGTTGCACAATACCAAATGTAACAATTCACTGATAACTGTATCTATGTACTGGCTCACTGGGAAAACTTCAGAAATTCATACAGACATGTGAGCTCAGCTCCTCAGCAGCCCCTCTGCCTGAGTGATAACCCCTGGCTCCTGATACCTGAGTGCCAGACAGGTACACTTGATAGGTGTTTGGTGGAGGGCAAGGGGAACCATGGGGCAGGGTCCAGGATGCTCAGATTCCTGCCACCAGACCTCCCCTTTCATGATGTAACTGTGATGTATGAGTGATGTAGTTTTGGGGGGTGTAACATGGGGATTAGGTAAAGGGTATAGGGACCCCTGACCATTGGGTTCAGTCGTGACCGAATCTGGGGTTGCGGCGCTCATCTCACTTTATTGGCCGAGAGAGCCGGTGTACAGCTTCCGGGTCATGTGGCCAGCAGGACTAAGCCGCTTCTGGCGAACCAGAGCAGCGCACAGAAACATTGTTTACCTTCCCGCCGGAGTGGTACCTATTTATCTACTTGCACTTTGACGTGCTTTTGAACTGCTAGGTGGGCAGGAGCAGGGACCGAGCAACGGGAGCTCACCCTGTTGTGGGGATTCGAACCGCCGACCTTCTGATCGGCAAGTCCTAGGCTCTGTGGTTTAACCCACAGCTCCACCCGCGTCCCAACATGGGGATTAGCAGCTAATAAAAAGTTGGGGGGCTCTCTTGTTCTGGGCTTCCATCCTGTTCCACCTTGTGGCAGGTGGGAGTCCTGTCACGACAGTCTTCCAGACCAAGCCTACTGGCTGCTGTTTTGCTCTGGGATTCCTGGCTGGTGTCCTTTTTTTTTGTCCAAGGGAGCCCTCAGATTTCTCAGTTAACACAAGAAAGGAGATTCTGACTCAACATTAGGAAGAATTTCCTGACAGTAAAAGCTGTTTGACTGGGGCACAGAGTCCCTCAGGAAGTTGTGGACTCTCCTTCCTTGGAGGTTTTTAAAGCAGAGCTTGGATGGCCACCTGCCATGGATGCTTTAGCTGAGATTCCTGCATTGCAGCGGGTTGGACTAGATGACCCCCGGGTGTCCCTTCCAACTCTACAATTCTTTGATTGTTTGGGTTCTTTTTGCCCCCTGCAAAATGAGCCGTCTGATGCCTTCCTCATTTCCCCAAGGGCTACTGTTTCAACCACGTAAGGAACGGTGCTCAGAAATTGAATTTCTTCATAGTGAACTGTATATGATTACGGCGATCCTCTGGTGTTTTTGTTCCTTTTTCATTTATTTATGCCCAAACTTTCAGCTCCTGGAGTGGTTTAAAATGAAAATGGAACACAGAATAAACCAGTCAACCCGCTCTCGGAGCTGGTACAATACAGTGGTACCTCGGGTTAAGTACTTAATTCGTTCCGGAGGTCCGTTCTTAACCTGAAACTGTTCTTAACCTGAAGCACCACTTTAGCTAATGGGGCCTCCTGCTGCTGCCGCGCCGCCGGAGCACGATTTCTGTTCTTATCCTGAAGCAAAGTTCTTAACCCGAGGTTCTATTTCTGGGTTAGCAGAGTCTGTAACCTGAAGCATATGTAACCTGAAGCGTATGTAACCCAAGGTACCACCTTGGTCTAAGAACAGTCCTGTTCACGAACGATTCGGGCAACGCACTCCGCAAAAGCGGAGGTAGGTGTTCTGGCTAGCAAACTTTGCCCTGGAAGCCGAACGGTGGAAGGGCACCGGCGGCGGGAGGCCTCATTAGGGAAAGCGTGCCTTGGTTTAAGAGCGCTTTCGGTGTAAGAATGGACTTCTGGAACAAATTAAGTTTGTAAACAGAGGTACCATTGTAGTTGGTAACTGCCCTTTCCATCGGCCTGCTCATCTCGCTGCCCTACATTCCCAAAGCCTCCCCAGTCTGGGATACCTTAGCTGTGATTCCTGCATTGCAGGGGGCTGGACTGGATGACCTTTGGAGATCCCTTCTGACTCTGCCATTCTGTGATTCCTTTTCTCGCCTGCTTACGCCATGTATTCCGCTCAGCCTGGTCCCCTCCCTTCCTTGCTTGCTCTTGCTCCCTCGCTCGCCTCCCCGCTCTCGCTGAGGCAATGTGAAATCTGTGACAATGAGACCCCAGTGCAGTTTCCAAGGAGCCTGGCTCTGAGCTCTGGGCATGGATTGTGCAAATGGTGAGTTTGCATAATGCATTCTGCCTCATCCAAGGTTCAGTGGAGGAAGGGGACAGGCGATAATAGAGCCATTGCTCGCTGGAAGAGCAGCTGCCTCGCATGCAGAAGGGCTCGGTCTCCAGCACCTACAGCTAAACTCTGGATTTCTGGTATTAGGCCATGGGGAGGCAATCTAAGACCTTGGGGCTGGATCTGGCCCAATCGCCTTCTAAATCCGGCCCACCGATGGTCCAGGAATCAGCGTGTTTTTACATGAGTAGAATGTGTCCTTTTATTTAAAATGCATCTCTGGGTTATTTGTGGGGCATAGGAATTCATTCATCCCCCCCCCCCCGATAAAATATTGTCCGGCCCCCCACAAGGTCTGAGGGACAGTGGACCAGCCCCCTGCTGAAAAAGTTTGCTGACCACTGTATTAAAAAGGTAAAGGGACCCCTGACCATTAGGTCCAGTCATGGCCGACTCTCGGGTTGCGGCGCTCATCTCGCTTTAGTGGCCGAGGGAGCCGGCGCACAGCTTCCGGGTCATGTGGCCAGCATGACTCAGCCGCTTCTGGTGAACCAGAGCAGCACACGGAAACGCCGTTTACCTTCCCGCCGGAGCGGTACCTATTTATCTACTTGCGCTTTCGAACTGCTAGGTTGGCAGGAGCTGAGACCAAGCAACGGGAGCTCACCCCATCGCGGGGTTCAAACCGCCGACCTTCTGATCGGCAAGTCCTAGGCTCCGTGGATTAACCCACAGCAAACCTCTTCTTTTCTGCCTGTGACCCTGAAGAACTGCTGCCGGCCAGAGCAGGCAGTACTGGGCTCAGTCGCCTGACTCTGTATTGGACAGGGTGTGCATTAAAGTGTTTGAGTGTTGATTTTTATTTTCCATTTTTGGTGATGGTGTGAGCAGTCCTTTAGTCATCCTTGCAAGCACCCTGGTGCCATGCTGTGGGAATGCTACAGGGGCAGCGATGCACCGAGAAGCACAGAATCGTTGGGTTGGAAGGGACCCGAAGGGTCATCCAGCCCAACCCCTGGTAAATGCAAGAACTTGTCACCCTCTGCAACTTGAGCAGGAGCTGCACCCTGTGGAATTGTCAGTGAAAAACTGGCTTTCTTTGTGCAGCTCTTGTGACAGTGAGCTGGAATACAACCCTTTGCATGCCCATCGCTGCCATGAATGGAAACAGAAAGGAACCCAAGATCGAGGAGCGATAGTGAATTCTGAAGGATGAGGAGTGTTAAAAGTGCTGCAGAAAAATGTCAGGGGGGTGGTTTTCATTTTTAGTATGTCTTTTGCGGTTTTATATCTTGATTTTATTCTGTGAACTGCCCTGAGACCCCCGGGTATAGGGCAGTATATACATTCAATTAATAATAATAATAATAATAATAATAATAATAATAATAATAATAAAGTAGAAACGCTTGGTCATAACACTTTTATGCAGATCGGTGGTGCGGTTGCATTTGGAATACAGTGGTACCTCTGGTTAAGAACTTAATTCGTTACGGAGGTCCATTCTTAACCTGACACTGTGCTTAACCTGAAGCACCACTTTAGCTAATGGGCCCTCCCGCTGCCGCCACTGCACGATTTCTGTCTCATCCTGAAGCAAAGTTCTTAACCTGAAGCACTATTTTTGGGTTAGCGGAGTCTGTAACCTGAAGCGTACATAACCCGAGGTACCACTGTACTGTTCTGGTTGCCTTGCCTCAAAAAGGATACCCTAGAGTTTGAAAACAACAACAACAATTTTTTATTTAGACCCCCGCCCGTCTGGCTGGGCTTCCCCAGCTACTCTCGGCGGCTTCCAAAAGAATTTTAAAATACAATAGTCTATTAAACATTAAAAGTTTCCCTAAACAGGGCTGCCTTCAGATGTCTTCTAAAAGTCTGGTAGTTGTTTGACATCTGGTGGGAGGGTGTTCCACAGGGCAGGTGCCACTACTGAGAAGGCCCTCTGCCCGGTTCCCTGTAACTTGGCTTCTCGCAGTGAGGGAACCGCCAGAAGGCCCTTGGAGCTGGACCTCAGTTCAGGAAAGGGCCACAAAAATGATCAAGGGGATGGAGCGGCTCCCCCAGGGGGGAGATTTGCATCTTTTAGGAATTTCAGGCAAGATGCACATATTTTTATCTGGCCAACTTGGCACGTAAATGCCGGAGAGTTTAGGGAACCTTCACAAGACCTTGTTAGTCATGCTAAAACCCAAAGCCATAGAGTTTGGTTGCAGGGAGTGGGGGGGGGGGTCATTGGAGCCACGTCCTTCTCATCTCTGGGAAGTTTTTTGTTGCTTCCCTCCCCCCCAACCCTCCTCAAAAAAACAGCCATCAGTTTTATGGGAAAATGCCTGAGAAAATCCCTGAGCAACCTGCTAGCTACCCTGTTCAAATCAGAAAGAACTCTCCTTCCTTGGAGGATTTTAGACAGAGTTGGGCAGGGGGGGGGGGGCACCAGAGATTCTTCAGCTGAGATTCCTGCGTCACAGGGGGCTGGATTAGATTACCTTTGGGGGGCCCTGCCATTCTCTGAACCCTGTCACCCTGCAATCTCCCCTTCCAAGACAGCAGTGGTTGAATATGTCTGGCTCTTCTCTGGCAGGTGAGGGCATTCTGCACATCCTTGACAGCCCTTGGCGCAAAGCTAAGGGCATTCCCTGCCTCTGGCCCCATTAGCACCTGCACTTTGCCTTTTGTGGGATCCCTTCTCTCTCGCAACCCCATCCTTTTTATTACTGTGAGAAGAGCCTGCATAGCTCCAGACGGCTGCAGCAGCGGCGGCCGCTGGCTCTGGGAGCTTCTCTGTTGCCTTGGGAGATTTCCCCAGCAATGCTGACCTAACTCCGAAAACATTTAAACAGAAGGCCGAGAGGGAAATGGCCTAAGCTGAAGCTTCCTCCCCCCTCCTCTTGAACCTCTGTCAGCTTGGCGGTCTGAATGGTGCAACTCCTGCAAGGAGGATCGAGTCCTTTCTGAATCTCTAAGCTGAATTCCGCACCATATTCCGCCCCCTGCCTCCCGTTTCCTGGCTAAATGCCGCTGTAGCTGTTGGCACAGCCTTGGCAGGGGAGATAAATCTCTGGTTTGTGCTACAGCAGGGACCTCTCTGCAAATGGAGGCAGCTGCGTGCTCCTGCCCGTCTCCCCAGCATGGCGCTTTGCACAAACGAAGCCTCCTGCGTGTCGGGGTTTGGTGCGCAAAGCAAAATCGCTCCTCCAGAGCAAACTCAGATCCCCAAGGCGGATGAGAGAGCAAGCCCTTCTCAAAAAAAAAAAGTGGCGGGTTCATGCAAAATTCATGCAAGGCACTGCAATGTTTTTGCAGGAGAATGCTGAGCCACAGGCCCCTTTCTAAGGAACCTCGCACATCGGGATTCAAGGAAAAGAAGGGAACCCCAGCATTTACCCTTGTGATAGGAATTTTGAGGTCTCTGGTTATGTACTTAATTCATTCCGGAGGTCCGTTCTTAACCTGAAACTGTTCTTAACCTGAAGCACCACTTTAGCTAATGGGGCCTCCCACTGCTGCCACGCCGCAGGAGCATGATTTCTATTCTTATCCTGAAGCAAAGTTCTTAACCTGAGGCACTATTTCTGGGTTAGTGGAGTCTGTAACCTGAAGTGTATGTAACCTGAGGTACCACTGTATATGTTAAATGTTTATAAGCGTACCAACCAAGAACGTACATAGATCAGCACAGGAAGACCGACCTGGAACCATTTTTGATTCCCAAACTGTCCCAAACTGACCAAATGTTTTCTCTGCAAGGTCAAAGGAAAATGGAAAAGCCTCCCCATTGTCTTTTCCTTCACAAATCTTGTCTTATATATCTGTGTATGAATATCTGTATATCTGTGTATCTGTGTATGAATAGGGTGTGAGCCTGTGACCTGGCCCAGGAACTAAGTATTTATCATTACAAAAGACTGGCCAGGCTCCCCAGGCAATCCAATCTAGTAAGCAGGGTATCCAATCAAGTAACCTGCCAGACAGGAGATAAACAACAGGAGAAAAACAACATTCAAATTTCTGTTTTAGACCGCCTTTTCTGTGATGTAGGTATGATGTATCTGAGGGGTGGTCTTAGGTTACACCCCTTCTGTGATGTATGTATGATGTTTCTGGGGGTGGTCTTGATCTACAGGGTGGCAGTTTCAAAAGTCTTTATAAGGCCTTGCGCGCCATTGTTCTGGGTTCCTCTCCTCCCTCCCTGCATGGGGTGAGCGTGGGACCCTGTTGCAACAGATCAAGAAAGATCAGGCTTACTAGCTGCTTTGCTTCTCAATATTCTCTGGTTGGCCTCTGTTATTTTCTCCTACCAATGGGGAACCTACATAAGGACTCTATATGGTCTCTTGGGTACCCCATAAGGGAAAAGGGCAATTTTTGTTTACAACACCCTTGCTCCTTCCAACTGGTTTGGTTAGAAAACAGGGGTGCTTTGACCCTTTCTGCAGGCAGGAAGAACTTGCTCATTAGAGCTTCCAGGAGTTTCCAGACAGACTTAATCAATTGGTCTGAATAATTCCTGACTGGTTCCACAAAACTGCCACCCTTCTCCTGGCCTAATCTCTGCTGTTTCCACTGCCGGTCAGCTATGTCCTTTGTGGGCTGCATCTGAAAATGGCTGATGTACAGAATGAAAGTGACTCTCTCCAAAACTCCCTGTCTGTCTCCAACCCCCTCACCTGCCTCTTAGAGCACCTTTGCCTCTCCTTCTCTCTCAACAAATATCTCTGGCCAGTTCCTTTTGCTGTTCTGATTGTGGGTGCTGATCAGTTAATCCACGTTAAATGATATTGATGTGTACCTGCCTTAACGCCTTGGTCTGGTTGACTTGAATTCTTGGAATTGTGGAGACGGAAGGGACCCCTGGGGTCATCTAGTCCAACCCCCTGCGGTGCAGGAATTTCAACTACAGAATCCCTGCCAGGTGGCCCCCCAACCTTTGTTTAAAACCTAAAATGAAGGTGGGTCCACCAGACTGGCTATGGGATCAGTCCAAAGGACCTCCAGGCCCAGCTTCCTCTTGACCTCAGCACGGAGGCCTCTGAAACTTTCGGCAAATTCATGGAGAACAGGACTTGTTACGCCATCAGACTTGTGAAGCCATCAGAACTGTAGCTGCCACCTTCTCTGTGACAGTGAGCGTTCCATCAGTCAACTTGCCTGCTGTTCAAAATAACATTTCCCATTGTCTGTTTTGAATCTGCCCATTTTGTAATAATAATAATAATAATAATAATAATAATAATAAATTTATTTATACCCCACCCTTCCCGGTTCGAAAACCGGGCTCAGGGCGGCTAACAACAAATTTAAAACACTTTAAAACACTTAATTATAAAAGCAGCATAAAATACAGTATAAAAACATGAATAACAATAAAATTCAAAAATCAAAAAATCAATTAGATAATCCCCAGGGCTGAATTGGTCCTACTTGGGCCAGCGAGGAGGCCAGGGGAGAATTAGCTGTGTGGTCTCAGAGCGGGTGATCTTCATAAAAGGGGAGGGGGAGGGAAGGAAGGGGAATAAAAGATCAGGCTAAGTTCAAATTGAAAGCCAGGCAGAATAGCTCTGTCTTCCAGGCCCTGCAGAAGGAGGTTAAATCCTGCAGGGCCCTGGTCTCCTGGGACAGAGCATTCCATCAGGTCGGAGCCATCACTTAAAAGGCCCTGGCCCTGGTGGAGGATAGTCTGACTTCCTTTGGGCCCGGGACCTCTAAACTATGGTTATTCATGGACCTTAAGGTCCTCTGCGGGGCAGACCAGGAGAGGCGGTCCCATAGATACGAGGGGCCTAAGACACAAAGGGCTTTAAAGGTCAAGACCAGCACTTTGAACCTGACCTTATACTCCACCGGGAGCCAGTGCAACTGGTACAGCACTGGGTCCCCTGAGATCTGGAGCCGAGAGAGTGGGGAGGGGGAACCCCACTTCTGTGTCCACTTCCTTCTCTATCCACAATTTCCATTCGCCGCTTTCCACCCTGGTCCTGCCGGTTCTGTATCCCTCTCCTTGGCTTTCCCCAACTTGCTGCTTTTGCACGGATGGTTTTGCGGGGCAAATGCCGTGGCGAAGCTGCAGCCCAGAACCGTCTTCCTCCGCTGCTGCCTGGGGTCTCTGGGTGTTGTCATCCCAAAGCACCCCGAGGGGCACCATGTGGCAGGATGCTCAGCAGGTCCCCTGAGCTGCTTTAACTCTGTCTGGGAACTGATGCCGGGAGCCCCTGGCCCTTCTGCAGCTCCTCGCAGATTTGTGCGGCTCTGAGGACCTGGCTGGCCGCTGGCCATCAATTCTTGGCTGCTCATCCAACCTGCCGTCCTTGCTGCTGTCAGCGTGGTTTATGGTGCCGGCAAGAACTTAATTACTGGCCTTGTCCTCCCCTCCAAGGACCACGTCCTCTCCAGATAATGGAGTGTGCGGCAGGGGCAGCGTTCTGCTCCGCTGCGCCGCTGAGGGCTGGCAGATAACCGATGGAGCCGTGTTTTCTCCTCTTCAACATGCACATTAACATCGATCCAACCTGCCCGAAAGTCTGCTGCTGCAGGTCCGGAGGCTCTTGCCAAAATACAGCTGGCTTGCGGCGCTGAAAGAAGCCTCTGCTCTTTCCACCGTCTGCCCCAAGCCCGTTTCTGATTTGGGGGGCTTCGATCGCTGCTTATTTTAATTTGTTTAACAACATTTATATACTGCTTGAGTGTGGTGCCGTGGTTAGAGTGTCGGACAGGGACCTGGGAGGCCAGGGTTCGAATCCCTGCTTAGCCATGAAGTGACCTGGGGGGGGCAGTCACCGCCTCTTAGCCCAACCTACCTCACAGGGTTCTTGTTGTGGGGATAACCATGTGTGCCCCCTTGAGCTCCTTGGAGAAAGAGGTGGAATATAAATGCAACAAATAGAAATAAAAAATAGAACCTCCTAAGGAATTTGCAGGAAGATGAAAGGAACATTAAATACATCAACGAAAGACACTTAAAAGCAGGGTTTTCTTTTCTTTTGGTTTTTTTATACAAAAGAAAAAAATATACGATACATGTTTTACAAACAAACAGAAATATGTAACACTGCTTCACCAATACACAAAAATATTCCAACTTCCTTGGTGTGGGTCCTTGTTTCCTCAATTCCTTGCCTCTGATATTCCAGTAAATTTGATCTGTACTAAATCTTGTTTTTCTTCTTTTTCCCTTTTTTCAATTCGAGAGTTATTCGAAGCATTATAAGTTTTCATATGGTGACACTGTTCTTTTTTAAAAAAAAAATTATTTTCAATGCAAAATTACAAACATTGAATCCAAAATAAAACTATTATAAACAAGAAAGAAAAACAAAACACAAAAAGGAAAAACATAAACATAAACAAAAAAACACATCTACAAATAAAACCACTGTTCTTTTAGATATTGTCTATACGCCCCCTTTAAACTTTCGGGTCGACCAATCTCTATTTTCCTCCGTCATATATGCTAATTCCATATATCCTAACAGTTTTCCTTGCCACTCCTCTTTTGATGGAATTTTATCTCCCTTCCACCCCTTGGAATCCATTCCAGAAGTCTGTTTGACTTCCAAAATGTTCAGAAACCAAGGCGCGGCTTAAGATTGGCTGCAGGAAGCTCCTGCAGCCAATCAGAACCTGCGTCGGACGTTCGGGTTCCAAAGAATGTTCACAAACCGGAACACTCACTTCTGGGTTTGCAGCGTTCGGGAGCCAAAAAGTTGGACTTGCTAGGCGTTCGACATCCAAGGCATGACTGTATCAGGTTCAGATTGTGCTCCTGTCCTGTTAAAACCCTTCCTTGCCAACCCTGTAGGCAGCTGGGTGCCGGCGGTCCAGATCTCCTGTTTCTCTGTGGGGGTGGGCTGTGCTGAGTGGTCACCCAGGGTTGAAAGAGAGGGAGTGGGGGTGGCCAAGGGGCAAACTGACCCGAGGGGCTCCTGGGGAACTTGATTCTGCCTGGCTGCTTTGCTGCCTCCCTGCCTCCTTACTGCAGGTAGCCTCTTCTTGCTGCATCGAAGGCGGAGGTGGAGACTGTGTCCTACGCAGGCAGAAGCAGTCTCCACTAATGGCCGGCCAGGGAGTTGTTTGGGCAGGTCGTCCTCCTGCAAGCCGAGCCAGACCCTCCTGCGCTGGATCCCTGCATGTGATTCGCATTGCCTTTACAGGACCAGGGGAAAAGGAAAGGGAGGCGAGAATCTCTTGAAAATGTGTCTGCTGCTTCATGCAGACCTGGGAGGAGGCTGTTGCAGGCCCCAAATTGTGGGCAAGGGCATGCGTGCTCTTGCAAAGTGTGGACTTGACGTTAGCAGCAGAGGGGGGCAGAATCTTACCTTTTACTTGTTGGAAATGAAAGGGTCAGTGCACTGTTGCAGGAATTTATGTATAGATGCTTGGGACGCGGGTGGTGCTGTGGGTAAAAGCCTCAGCGCCTAGGGCTTGCCGATCGAAAGGTCGGTGGTTCGAATCCCCGCGGCGGGGTGCGCTCCCGTTGCTCGGTCCCAGCGCCTGCCAACCTAGCAGTTCGAAAGCACCCCCAGGTGCAAGTAGATAAATAGGGACCACTTACTAACGGGATGGTAAACGGTGTTTCCGTGTGCTGCGCTGGCTTGCCAGATGCAGCTTGTCACGCTGGCCACGTGACCCGGAAGTGTCTTCGGACAGCGCTGGCCACCGGCCTCTTAAGTGAGATGGGCGCACAACCCTAGAGTCAGACACGACTGGCCCGTACGGGCAGGGGTACCTTTACCTTTTATCATGCACATGCAGCCCACTACCAAAATCAGCACGATCACTTTTGTGACTTTTGTGATTTGTCCCCACAAAACACTTCATCACAGTTTCTTCCTATCTATTCAAAGGGCCTTTGCTGCACGATACCAAATGTAACAATTCACTGATAGATGTACCTATGTACTGGCTCACTGGGAAAACTTCAGAAATTCTTATGGACATGTGAGCTCAGCTCCTCAGCAGCCCCTCTGCCTGAGTGATAATTCCTGGCATCCTGATACCTGACAGGTAGCCATTCCAGAAATAACAAACCCAGATGAAGACAAAAGGGTGTGATGAACTTGGCTGGGAAAGAGGGAAATGTAAAGATCTCTTTTGTTCCACTTGATGGGTGTTTGGTGGAGGGCAAGGGGAACCATGGGGCAGGGTCCAGGATGCTCAGATTACTGCCACCAGACCTCCCCTTTCATGATATAACCATGATGTATTAGTGATGTAGTTTGGGGGGGTGTAACATGGGGATTAGGTAAAGGTAAAGGGACCCCTGACCATTAGGTCCAGTCATGGACGACTCTGGGGTTGCGTCGCTCATCTTGCTTTATTGGCCGAGGGAGCCGGCATACAGCTTCTGGGTCATGTGGCCAGCATGACTAAGCCACTTCTGGCAAACCAGAGCAGCGCACGGAAACGCCGTTTACCTTCCCGCCGGAGCGGTACCTATTGATCTACTTGCACTTTGAGGTGCTTTCAAACTGCTAGGTTGGCAGGAGCAGGGACCGAGCAACGGGAGCTCACCCTGTTGCGGGGATTCGAACCGCTAACCTTCTGATCGGCAAGTCCTAGGCTCTGTGGTTTAACCCACAGCACCACCCGCGTCCCTCAACATGTGGATTAGCAGCTAATAAAAGTTTGGGGTCTTCTTTTGTTCTGGGCTTCCATCTTGTTCCACCTGGTGGCAGGTGGGAGTCCTGTCATGACAGTCTTCAGTAAAGACCAAGCTGCTTTTTTGCTCTGGTATTCCTGGCTGGTGTCCTTGTTTTTTGTCCAAGGGAGCCCTCAGATTTCTCCGTTAACAGCACAACCAGGGAGCAGCTTTTCCAGCACAAGTTCTTTGGAATGAACGCTGTCAGAGGATGCATGCTTCTGAACCCCATTTCCTGGAAACCAAAGAGGGGAGAAGGGTCCCATGCTCAGGTCCTGATTCCAAGTTTCCCCTTGGTTGGCCACTGTGAGAACAGGATGCTGGACTAGATGGGCCATTGGCCTGATCCAGACTGACCCTCCGCCACACCTAAAACCTTATTATCATATTTCTGCAAACTGTCCTGGAAGTTCTTCTGAACGGCGGCAGATACATTTCTGACAGACCAGCACCCAAAACAATCTGTCCGCTTCCTTTGCAGCCCCCCTCCACTTCTGCGTTCCATAAATCTTATTTGCCTCCCCCCACTTTGTCGCCCCATTCCCCATGCTTTGTGAAACTTCTCCCACTCTGTAGCCCCAGCTGCTGCCAAACAAAATGAGATCTCAGATTTTGCAGAAACCCAGATGTCGCATCTGGAAGCAATTTGGAGGGAAAAAATTAAGTAATTTTCCTAACTTATTCTGATTGCAGAATTTGGGGCGGGGGGTTCGGTGTAAAAATCCACATGGCCCCGACCGCAGGAGAACGCGAGGCGCTGAAACTGAGTCATTCCTGGCTGTGCCTGGCCATCGTTTGTTTTGCTGGGGTCCTGTTGAAAGCCACTCCAGAGTAAGAGGATTTTCCTCTTTGTTCGCACATGGTTTTCAGGCTCCGTGAAATGGCTGCATTTTCTCTTTTAACAGCTTCCCGGCGTCAGTGGGGAGGTGCGCAGATCTGCAAGGATGCAGATTTGTTGTGGTCCTTGTTGAGAGGGTTCTCTGTATCCCCACGGAGGATGGAGCAGCCCAGAGGGGCTGAGTTGATGGAGGGTGTTGGCTAGTGATGACAGGGACCAGGTGAGGCAGGTGTTTGCTCAGGAAGCTTGGCGGAAGAAGAGAAGGGATATTCCACACTTAGAATCATAGAAGGGACCCGGACGGTCATCTAGGCCAACCCTCGGCAATCCAGGAATCACACCAGGAGAGGAGAAGCACCCCAGTTGGAAGAGGGGTTCAGAGCAGGAAAATGGAAAACTGGACCTTTC
This sequence comes from Podarcis siculus, assembly GCA_034642415.1. NCBI lineage: Eukaryota > Metazoa > Chordata > Lepidosauria > Squamata > Lacertidae > Podarcis > Podarcis siculus. The sequence continues at coordinate 1,388,478 of JAXCMG010000039.1, read as the reverse complement.
CCTCACCTTAACCCCCAGAGTTTTAAATATAATATAAGAAGGGCCATTGGCTTGATCCAGCAAGCTCTTCCCGTGTTCTTATGTTAACAAATTGAGCACCTTGTCCAGGGAGTCTCTCAGGTGAGCTGTTTGCTCAACATTTCAGAGCAAAGGCGAGCGAGAGGTAGGAGGGTAGAAGTTTATAAAATTCTGCAAGGCATGCTCTAAAACTCTTGGGCGCCCAAGGAAGCTGAATATTGAAAGATTCAGATACAAGAAAGGACTTCTTTAAACTATGGAACTCCCTCCCACAGGAGCCAGTGGTGCCCACCAACCTGGATGGCTTTAATAATAATAAAAAATAATAAAATAATAAAAATAAAATTTTATTTATATCCTGCCCTCCCCAGCCGAAGCCGGGCTCAGAGCAGCTAACAACAATAAAAGTTACAGTTTACATAAAATCGCAATCAATTAATTGAAATGCATTCTAAAATCAATTCATTCTAAAATCAGTTCAGAGTCAAATTCATGGCAACCATTGGGATAGAATTCTATGAGGATTACCAAAGGAGGGGGTCAGACTGTGCCTTGGCCAAAGGCCTGGTGGAACAGCTCCACCTTGCAGGCCCTGCGGAAAGATGTCAAGTCCCGCAGGGCAGAGTGTTCCACCAGATTGGGACCACAGCCGAAAAAGCCCTGGCTCTGGTTGAGGCCAGCCTAACCTCCCTGTGGCCCAGGACCTTCAGGATGTTTTTATTTGAAGACCGTAAGGTCCTCTAGGAGAGGCGATCCTGTAGGTACAAGGGTCCTAGGCCGTATAGGGCTTGAAAGGTTAAAACCAGCACCTTGAACCTGCTCCTGTACTCTACCAGGAGCCAGTGCAGCTGGTATTGCATCGGCTGAATGTGATCCTGCAGTGAGGATTAGACAAATACCTGGAGAAAGAAAGGGCTCTCAAGGCAGCCAGGCTCTGAATCCCAGTTGTTGGGGGGAAAGCAGGAGGGGAGAGGGATCTTGTGCTTGGATCCTGCTTGTGGGTTTCGGAAAATGGGCATCTGGTTGGTCACTGTGAGAAGAAGATGCTGAACTAGATGGGTGACTGGCCTGATCCGGCAGGTTCTCATTGCATTTGCTTGCACACCATGGAGGTTAGACTATATTCAGCCATTACTGAGCATTCATCCTGATTTGCTTACAGGGAGTTCATACATCTTCCCATTAAACATTTGTTCCCCTTTCAGTTCATATACCCGTCACTTTCCTGACTGCAAAAAGCCTCTCTCTTTTTTGAGTGGGTTTGTTGCTCTAGGGCAACAGAGCTTTTAAATCCGCTTTAATTGAACAAACCTAATGTTCCAGAATGCAGCCGAATCCCTCCGTTTAATTTAAATGCAACTCTGGGAAACTCTGCTTAAACCACAGATGCACTGTGTAAAAAAGCAGCAGAACAATTCCAGCAGAAATCAGCATAACATGTAAATAAACATTGGAATTCTGAACAGCTGGGTTCCAAAATATTTCAGCTCCAGGTGAGACAGCTCTATCAATCTAAGCCACTCCTGGGGCTTCTGGGAGATGCCAAAACTAAAACATCTGGACACATATTAACAAGTAACAGTGAGTGTCAGCAATCCCTAGAATGCAAACAGAGCTAGGCGAACGGTCGGCACAAACGGCAGATGAATAGCAAGCTTGATTCTTGCTTTGCCAGCTAGAGGTCCAAGCAGCTGCTGCCCACTCAAAAGATCTCTAACTCCAACACAAGTGTGAAGGAAGGGTTGTAAAATCCCCTGGTCCATTTCCCCTGCCACTAGGAGAGAGGAGGTCAGGGACGCGGGTGGCGCTGTGGGTAAAACCTCAGTGCCTAGGACTTGCCGATCGTATGGTCGGCGGTTCAAATCCCCATGGCGGGGTGAGCTCCCGTCTTTTGGTCCCAGCTCCTGCCCACCTAGCAGTTCGAAAGCACCCCTAAGTGCAAGTAGATAAATAGGTACCGCTTTATAGCGGGAACGTAAACGGCATTTCCGTGCGCTGCGCTGGTACTGGCTTGCCAGAGCAGCTTCGTCACGCTGGCCACGTGACCCAGAAGTGTCTTCGGACAGCGCTGGCTCCCAGCCTCTTAAGCGAGATGAGCACGCAACCCCAGAGTTGGTCACGACTGGCCCGTACGGGCAGGGGTACCTTTACCTTTACCTTTTAGGAGAGAGGAGATTGAATTTCAGAGCGAATTCCGCCTTTCGCCATGAATCACACTCCAATTTTGGAAGGTCAAACTCATCAGCGGACTTTGCAAGCTAACATTGCTACGATTCCTGGTCAAGATGGATCAACCATTAAGGCGAGGCAAGGATGCTCTGTTCACAAAGCAGTTGGTCATACTGTGTTAGGTTTATTAGCAACCATAATAAGGAAACAGTCAACTCATCAACAAGTTTGGCTGGTGGCCTTGGGCTGATTCACACATTAGCTGTGACTCTTGCATTGAAGGGGGTTGGGCTAGATGAGCGCTGGGGTCCCCTCCACCTACAGTTCTGTGGTTCTTTGCCTTCCTTGCTCTTTGCTCCTGCGCCTGTTTAAATATGTAGCTCTCTCGGCCGGGTTTTGTGGTTGGTTTTTAATTCTCCGTTTTATATGGCCTCTCGGGTGCTTTTGTTTTTAGGCACTTAAGAAAATATTAATTATGCCTAGGTAGATGAGTCAGCGCTGAAAGGCTTTCCTGGAAATCAAAATCACTGGACACTGGAGCTCTAAACCAGGGGTTGGCAAGGTTTACCTCGCCTGGGCTGGTTCACTCCCGCGGAGATAGCTCCGTGAGCCGGATCGAGTCTGCAGACGCAATTTCCAGCACCACAAAAGCGAGTCCCTGGTCTGCAGTGCGCCGGTTTAGCACAGCACGCGGGGACTCGCCAAGCAGGCGACTCGGGGGCTGTTTAAACAATCCCTGTGGGCCACTTGTGGCCCATGGGCTGCAGGTTGCTGACCCCTGCTCTAAACAGACATGGAAGGTGGGAGTTGTAGTTCAGATATCTGGCTGGAGAAATTTGGGTTGCAGTTTCTTGCAGTTAGCTTGGGGAGCTGCAACCTGCCTGTGTGTCCTGCAGTTCAACTCCCGGCCTGTTTTTGCCTCTCCAGCTCTGCCCAATGAGCCCTACTGCCCTGCCTAGGGCTGGTTGGAGTGGGTGGTGCTTGGTATCCAGTGCAGCTCAATGTAGTGAGATTCAGGACAGGTAAAAAGAAAGGACTGTGGAACTCACTGCCACAGGAGGCCCCAACCTAGAGTAAAATTCATGGAGGAGCAGAGGGCTATGCTTCAGCAATGCTTCTGAAAAACTAGTTGCTGGAAACCACAAGAGGGGAGTGTGTTGTTCTTGTGCTTGAATCCTGCCTTCGGGTTTCCCACAGGAATCTGGACTGGATGGGCCACTGGCCTGATCCTGCATGGAAATTACTTTGTTCTTAATTGGCTCTCTGGGCTTGGGGAGCTTCTCTCGACACTTGCTGGGTATTCAAGCAGGTCATTGACATTGCCCGCAATTTGCCCGGCTTTTGGCTCCGACGAGCCCCTGCAGAAAAATTCCTGTCTGTGTGTGTTGAGCCGCCATGCCTCATTTAGGATAACTGGGGGGCAGGGGGGTGGAGAGGAGAGGAGGGAGGGAGGGAGGGAGGAAGGGAGGGAGAAAAGGGAGAAGGTCACTCAGAGAGGGCAGCTTCCTCTCGAACAGTGTTATAAAAGTATAATTGCCCTGGGTTATTCAGAGTCCTTTCCCCTCTCTTTACAAGAGTATTTGGGGGGAGGTGGGCTTATTACACATTTTTCAGCAAGCTGAGCGAGGCACGTAATGGGGGCTGCACCCCGTCCAATGGGATTGCAAAGGGGGGGGTGTTAGTGAACGATAGACCCCAGGAATCCTGGCTCCCAATCTCTGCTGGAAGCACTTAGCACTTTCCTTCTCCTCGGGAACATCAGCTTCTAGTAGGAGGACGGAGGGCTGCCTTGCAGAGGGTTTGGGTCTTTCAGGTTCCTGTACTGAACACATGCCCTCCACATGGCCCAATGTCCCGCCCCCCCCCGGCCCAAGTGCCCTGGCGCCACTGCAGGAGAGCCAAAGAGCAGCCAGAGTTCACTTCCTGCCCGCCTGGGAGCTTAGCAAGCAGTCGAGCTGCTTATCTGCCCTTGGCGGCTGACCTCTGCCCATGAAGGGAGCCGTTTCCCTCGGCCTTGAAATGCTCCAAACAATGTCTGAAATTATGGGAACCTCAGAGATTTGTAGAGCTGAGACTCCAAGGGTCCTCTAGCCTAACATAGTCTAACCTCTAGTTCGGCATATACGCCGAAATCCAGCATTGCCTGAGCTCTGTGAGTGCGGCTTTCTCCCGACTGAAGTGCAGAGTGTTTGAGGACCGGGACATTTGCAGGGAATCCAAAATGCAGTGGTACCTCTGGATGTGAACGGGATCCGTTCCAGAGCCCCGTTCACATCTTGAAGCGAACACAACCTGCGTCTGCGCATGTGCGGGTCACGATTTGCCGCTTCCGTGCATGCACGTGATGTCATTTTGAGCGTGTGTGCATGCGCGAGTGGCGAAACCCGGAAGTAACGTGCTCCGTTACTTCCGGGTCACTGCAGAGCACAACCTGAAAACGCTCAACCTGAAGCATATTCAACCCGAGGTATGACTGTGCTTGTTTACAAAGCTGTTGCACTACCAACCTTACTGTTCGCTTGTGAAACATGGACCACTTATAAACGCCATCTCCAACTCGTCAAAAGATTCCATCAACGATGTCTCCGAATTTTTTTACACATCACTTGGGAAGACAGGTGAACTAATGCCAGTGTACTGGAAGAAGCAAAGATCACCAGTGTTGAAGCAATGATTCTTCAACATCAACTTTGTTGGACTGGTCATGTTGTGCAGATGCCTGATGATCCTCTTCCAAAGCAAGTACTCTCTTCCGAACTTAAAAATGGAAAGCGTCATGCTGGTGGTCAACAAAGGAAGTTTAAAGAGCAAATCTTTAAAAAATGTAGTATAAACACCAACAATTGGGAAACACTTGCCTGTGAGCGCTCCAGTTGGAGAACAGCCTTGACCAAAGGTGTCATGGGTTTGAAGATGCTCAAACTCAGGACGCAAGGGAGAAACATGCGAAGAGGAAGGCACTATATAGCACAATCCCTCTTTATCTTGCATTTGGGTATATTCAAAACATTGTTCGTCACTAAGAAGGTGTGGTATGGTATTGGGTTATTTATCTTTCTGCTGTATCATCAAGAGATAATCAGCCTGCCAATGCAAGGTACACCTTGTTACCAGGATCAGGCCTTTCTAGCGAGGTTGCTCCCAAGGCTTGGTTTCCAACACCCTCAATCATCTTGGTCTCCCTCCTTCGCACACCCCTTGTACGTTTCCACACACAGTCCTGGAAAGCTGGAAATGCCTCGTTTGCAATGCCACACACGCAGCCAGCGGAAGACCACATGCCCCCAAATTTGGGGCCCAGCCTACAAGGCAATCCTGCGTTTTGGTTCTTGCAAAGGACTAGGAGGGAGCTGGCATGTCGATGACTCTCGCACCTCTTTTGTGGGGAGAAGGGGATTAGCTTGTAAGTTTGCTTCACTATTGATTTAACAGAAATACAATTAAGCCTGGCTATCAGAGTTCATTTTTTTCTTAATTCCTTAAGAACCAAACATCAGCAGAAACAGGGGGAGAAAACCCACCCACATTTCATTAAGCTGCACAATGCCTGCTGTTGGTTAGCCAGGAGAGCCCCAGGAAGAAACGAAGGCTTGGCTGAAGCATTCCACCCAGCAATTTTAAAAGGAAAAAAAAATGATGTTCAAATAAATAAACACTTATAAGCCCTCTCTGCGCCGAACGGCCCCGGGGCAGGTTACATAAAATATCACAATTTAAAACAATACACAACACATGAAAACCATTAAAGCAAAACCACAAAACCAAAAATAATCACAAGGGCAGCAAAACGGGAAGGCAGGAATACTGCAGAAGGGAAAGATCTGCTGACCCAACAGCCTCCAGAAGAGAGATGGGATTTGACCCGACACGAGAAACGAGGGTGCAAGTCTCACCTGGGAGGAGAGAGTGCTCCACAGCCCGACTTCTTGCATTTCATTCCCCATTGCAAAATAACTCTGGGCATTTTGGCCAGGGGGTGCCACTGAGGAAAGCTTTGAGAGGAATTGTGAGACCACTGTGTTGCCGGTGGTCCAGAGTCACCCTACGCCGTTCTCTGTTCAGTTTATCCTTTTTACTACGAAAATGCTGCCTTGAAACCAGCGGTACGGACGTGGGTGGTGCTGTGGGTTAAACCACAGAGCCTAGAACCTGCCGATCAGAAGGTCGATGATTCAAATCCCTGCGACGGGGTGAGCTCCCGTTGCTCGGTCCCTGCTCCTGCCAACCTAGCAGTTCGAAAGCACGTCAAAGTGCAAGTAGATAAATAGGTACCACTCCGGCAGGAAGGTAAACGGCATTTCCGTGCACTGCTCTGGTTCACCAGAAGCGGCTTAGTCATGCTGGCCACATGACCCGGAAGCTGTACGATGGCTCCCTTGGCCAATAAAGCGAGATGAGCGCCGCAACCCCAGAGTCGGCCACGACTGGACCTAATGGTCAGGGGTCCCTTTACCTTTACTTTTACACAAGAACCCAGCGGACACTTTAGAGAGCAGCAGGCACCTGGATGTGCCAACCCTCAGAGGAGTTCTCCAAGAATGAACAGGCCGATCACCAATGACATTGGGGAGAAACAAAAGTGTGCTCATCGTTCTGGGGCACCCATGGCTGAAATGTCTGAGCGCAAGCCTGAAAATGGCCCAACTGGTATTCTTCTTGCTTCATCGGTCCTAATGGTCACAGATCTCTCTGATTTCCAAACTGCATCTGAACACAATAAAGGGAAACTGTGCTTGTGTGTAGAGAAGGCCTGCCACTGTGAGCGATGGCAGGACATAAAAGCTGGTGTTTCCTGGCTCACAAACTCCTCCCTGGTTTGCACATAAAAGAACACGGCATGTGCGGGCTGGTTCCCAACCTTTGCCCTCCATCTCTCTCAGGTCTTGCTCTGAGCAAACCTGGGTCATGTGGGTGATGTGACTCCCCAGTTTGAAGTCCCTTTTCAGACCTGGCACTGCCAGTCACAGCCATTCTGCGAAGGAGCCTGCCCCCTCCCTTGCCCTTCCTATGGAGCAGCTGCATCAAGAAGCTTCTGGACTCCAGAACTGGAAGAAGGAAGAAACAAATGAATCGCCTTCTCAATCCGGCCCACAGATGGTCTGGGAATCAGCGTGTTTTTACATGAGTAGAATGTGTGCTTTTATTTAAAATGCATCTCTGGGTTATAGTTGGGCCCCCCACAAGATCTGAGGGACAGTGCACCGGCCCCCTGCTGAAAAATTTGCTGACCCCTGGTCTACACTGATTGGCAGCAATGGTTCTCCATGGTTTCAGGCACGAGTTCTTCCCAGCTCTACCTGCAGATGCCAGCAGGGATCAAAGCTGATGCCTTCTGCATGCCAGGCAGATGTCCTGCCCGCTGAGCTGTGTCCTCTCCGCTAACTGGGGTTGTGGGAATCCTTCCGGGAGTTAAGCCAGGCAGTGATAACAGAGAGAGAGAGAGTAATTCTCCCTCCCCCACAAAATTCATAGTGAGAAATTCCTTTTGTGGTTGCTTCCTAACCGTCCTCCTGCATATTTTTATTTCCTTTCCACGATGTCACATTCCAAAAGGTGATTCACCAAGAAACAATACTTGAAGTCGCCTTAGGCTCATTCATCTGCTATGTTCTGGATGAATACTGACCAGGAAGGAGGCAGCAGTGATTCTGAATATCACGTGCTGGAAACTGCAGGAGGGGAGAGTTGCTCCTGTGTTCGAATCCTGCTTGCGAGTTTTCCCCCAGGGCATCTGTTTGGCCACTGCGAGAACAGAATGCTGGACTGGATGGGCTATTGGCCTCATCCTAGAGGCTGTTCTTATGGGTCAATTAAATAATATTTATTAATGTATTGCTTTTCTATCCTTCTGTTCCTCTCAAAGAATCCCGGCGTGGCAAGCATGAACATGGTTAGAACAATATAATTTGAAATGAAATAAAAGCAAGTTTGAAAACAATTTTAAAAACCACCTAAAGGCTAATAATAATAATAATAATATTTTTTATTTATACCCCGCCCTCCCCAGCCAAGACTGGGCTCAGGGCGGCTAACACCAGGTATAAAAACAATTGATTAAAATACAACTTAAAAACAAGATTAAGTACAACATTAAAATGCAGCCTCATTTCAGTAGAAACTCAAATCAAAAACTTGTTGAGGATGAAAACATCAAAACTTCACCAAGGCCAACGATCCAGACTGGTCCTACGTGGGCCAGAAAAAAGCCAGTGATATATAGGACACCTGAAAATAATTGAAATAGCGGAACTGGACAAAATATATTCTTACACACTGAGAAAAAAACAGAAGCAAGGGATTCTTCTGAGAGTCATGACAGGGACCCCAACTCTATAATGTTCGGAGGGAAAGATCAGCTCAGCTCTGTTTGTGTTACCTGGACAGGTATTCTTCTGTGACGAGGCAAAGGATGCATCAGAAACAGAGACTGTCAGGTCAAAGAGCCCTTGAGGTGCAGCCTCCCTTTTGCAGATTTTGGGATTTCTTGCTCCCTCCTCCCCTCCTCCCCCAACTCAACAATCTCCTCACAGCTTGTAAAACAGCTCGAGTGAAAGAGGGCTGGATAAGTGTTGGCTGCCGGTCAAGTGTCTGTCCCAGGAGCCCAGGAGGCAGAGAACTTAAAAGGTAGCACATGATGGAGAAGCGAGCAGCAGAGCTGGCCTCCTTCCTCCAAGGCTGTCTTTCCCTCCTCTTAAAGGGGAACAGGCACAGGGTCCGGGGCAAGGGGTGCGTTGCTCTGCTGGGTGAGACTAGCCGCATCCCCATTTGCACCAGGGCCCCCTTTTTTCCACCAGAAAGGCACCTCTTGCAAAACTCATAAGAAGAGCATCTTCTGGATCAGGCCAGTGGCCCTGTTCTCACAGCGGCCAACAACCAGATGCCCCAAACAACCAGATGCTTTCCCTACTGATGTTGGGAAAGATGGAGGGCGCAAGGAGAAGGGGACGGCAGAGGACGAGATGGTGGGACAGTGTTCTCGAAGAGACCAGCATGAGTTTGACCAAACTCAGGGGGGCAGTGGAAGACAGGAGTGCCTGGCGTGCTCTGGTCCAGGGGGTCACGACTAAACAACAACAAACCACCTATACATCTAAGACTGAGCAAGGCATAGAGAAAGTAGATAAAAGTTTCCCTCCGTCTCTGACAGCCTTAGAACTCATGGACATATAGGTGGACATCCACAAGTTCTAAGGTTGTCAGAGGTTGAGGGAAACTTTTATCTACTTTCTCTATGCCTTACTCAGCCCTAGAAAATTCTATCTTGCTGCTTCTTCCTTGCCTTTTATCTAAATTAAAAAACCCAAACTCTGCAGCCTTTCCATATTTTGGAACCTTTCCAATGCTACACTATCCATTTCCAGGTGAGGCACCCAGAACAGAACTCAGTGCTCCAGCTGTGCCCACACCACAGATTTGTATGTTGCCGTTATTATATTGGCAGTCTTCTTTCCAGTGATCCCTTTCCTAATGATCCTTAGCGTGGAATTTGCCTTTTTCCACAGCCGCCGCATGTTAGGTCGACATCTGAGCGACCTGTGTGGTTCTGCACAGAACCCCAAAATCTTGTATGGGTCTTACTATGGGACATGGGTGGCGCTGTGGGTCAAACCACAGAGCCTAGGACTTGCCGATCAGAAGGTCGGTGGTTCGAATCCCCGGGACGGGGTGAGCTCCCGTTGCTCGGTCCCTGCTCCTGCCAACCTAGCAGTTCGAAAGCACCTCAAAGTGCAAGTAGATAAATAGGTACTGCTCCGGCGGGAAGGTAAGCGGCGTTTCTGTGCGCTGCTCTGGTTCGCCAGAAGTGGCTTAGTCATGCTGGCCACATGACCCGAAAGCTATATGCCGGCTCCCTCGGCCAATAAAGCGAGATGAGCGCCACAACTCCAGAGTCAGTCACAACTGGACCTAATGGTCAGGGGTCCCTTTACCTTTACCTTTTACCTCACTGCCTCCCTGCAGCTGGAATGCAGCCCAGAAGCCCTTCTTCCCAGTTTCTGCAAACAGCCTTCTTCCTGCAGCTGGAATGCAAACCTCATCATCCTGCTTCTGTCCCCTTGTGGGGGCTATGGCTTTCTGGGAGGGGAGGGGGGCTTCCTGAGTGTCGCTCTGTGGGGGCAAAGAGTCACGGAAGTGCCTGGCCTGCCTGCATGTCGGGCTTGATGTTGAGTTCCCAGAAGTAACTTTTCAACCCTTGCCAAACACTGCCAGGTCTGTTTCCTCCCCTCTGCAGATGGTGGGGGCCCCGGGAGTGCAGGAAGGCAGATGCCCCTGGGGCAACTCTCCAGACAGGGAGGACTGAACCCGGGCGTCGGGGAGGGCAAATTCTTTGTGGCGGCCATGGAATGGAAACGATGCATTTGTTTTATTTTGCTTGCTTGATATATTTTTACGCCTCCCCGCAAATGAAAGGTTCCCAGGGCAGTATGCAGCATTTAAAATGAAATTATTATTATTATTATTATTATGTTTACAGTTGTACCTCGGGATGTGAACAGGATCCGTTCCGGAGCCCCGTTTGCATCCTGAATAGAACATAAGATGTGCTGGCGCGCGCTCGGGTCACATTTTGCCACTTCCGAGCATGCGCGTGACGTCATTTTGAGCATCTGCGCATGCGCGAGCGTCGAAACCCGGAAGTAACGTGCTCCGTTACTTCCGGGTTGCCATGGAGCGCAACCCGAAAGCGCTCAACCTGAAGCACATTCAACCTGAGGTATGACTGTATTATGTTTATTATGTTTATTTATTTAATTTCTTTACCACCCTATACCCAAAGGTCTCAGGGCGGTTCACATAAAATATCAAATAAATAAAATAAAAAAAAAACCAATAACCCAATAAAAAAAAAACCCAATAGAGCCAGCATTTTTAAAAAAGGTATAGGATGTAGATCAAGTCAGGCAAAGGCTTGGTTGAAAAAGAACATTTTTGCCTGGTGCCTAAAGGTGTGTAGTGAAGGTGCCAGGTGAACTTCCCTGGGGAGAGCATTCCACAGACGGGGAGCCACTGCAGAGAAGGCCCAGTTCTCATGTTGCCACCCTCCTGACCTCTCGAGGCGGAGGCACACAAAGGAGGGCTTCAGAAGATGATCTCAGGGTCCGGGTAGGTTCACATGGGAAGAGGCGGTCCTTGAAGTATTCAGTCCGGAGCCGTTTAAGGCTTTATAGCTCAAAACTAGCACTTAAATGTTTTGAGTATACCCAAATGCGAGATAAAGAGGGATTGTGCTATATAGTGGAAGTGCTGTTAGTGAGGAGAGGAGTGAGGCTTGAAGGTTTGGTGGGCCAAACCAAGCAGAGGTTGTATGGCCATCTGTCATGGATGCTTTAGCTGAGATTCCTGCATTTCAGGGGGTTGGGCTAGATGACCCCTGGGTCCCTTCCAACTCTTATGATTCTATGAAAGGTGCAGCTCGGCTATTCCGCAGGGCTGTTGTGCAAGGGAAAGGTGCAAGAGCCTCTTCTCAGTCTCTTCTTCCATCACAATACTTTGTCCTCTTCCTCCGTTTCCAGGATGAGCTTCTTTCCATTTTCCTCCTTCATATATTTTTTAAATGCATTGAGGAAATATTGTGTTCTGTATTCCATGTCCGATAACAGATCAATTTCTCAATTCTGCAGTTGAGCTCTGGTTCAGATGCAGTCCTGATGTTAGCCAGACAGCTTTAGGCTCACATTCAGGGGTGTGGATGTGTGGAAAGTGAGGCAGCACCCTTGGGTGCCTTCTGCCATTCTGGATCGCACTCTTTCCCTCTTGCATTTCATATCCGCTGGGGAGAACCCCAGCCATTCCACTCCCCCCCCCCCGGATGCCTCAGTGCCAGTTGTGCTGGCCAGTTGCTGACGGCCAGCCTTTTGGATCAGAGCTGAGTCGCTAATATTATTTTGGGAGGGGAGGAAGCCTGCCTGCTGGGCAAACAAAAGCCAGCAAGTGTGAAAATACGAGCTGGTGACACGCTGCATCCTCTTGCTGGGCTTTCTTGTAAATATGTCACTGCGGAAGGAGGGAGGGGAAAGGAGTTGGCTGCAAGGAGAGCATCCGGCCAGGAAGTTCTGGCCCCTGGTGGAGAAAGCTGGCCGGTTGGTGCCAGGGGCCCCTGTTGGTCCTGGAAACGACGGGGCAGAGGCGGAGCTTGTTCCTGGATGGTCTTCGCTTCCGTCTAACACATTGGCAGCACGTTTCTCTTCCTTTTTCAACTTGAGATCACACACACACACACAGCTCACTCCTGTGAGTGCCAGTTTTCATTTTACAGTTGGGAAACTGAGGCTGGAGCAGAATGGTTTTGTTTAGGGTCATATTGTTGAGTCGCACACTTAAAGCACATTTAAAGTACAGTGGTACCTCGGGCTAAGAACTTAATTCGTTCCGGAGGTCCATCCTTAACCTGAAACTGTTCTTAACCTGAAGCACCACTTTAGCTAATGGGGCCTCCTTCTGCCGCCGCACGATTTCTGTTCTCACCCTGAAGCAAAGTTCTTAACCTGAGGTACTACTTCCGGGTTAGCGGAGTCTGTATCCTGAAGCATCTGTAACTTGAAGCGTCTGTAACCCGAGGTGCCACTGTACATAGGTTTTAATGTGCATTAAAGTACACAGCCCCTACCAAAGAATACTGGGAACTGTAGTTCACCCCCCAAAAATCCACAATTCCCAGCACCCATAGAAAACTGCAGGATTATTTTGTGGGCAGGTGTGTGTGTGTGTGCTGTCGATGCATGCTGTGTATGCAGCCTGTGGCTTGCACCCAGCTTTCTTGAGATATGTCATAGAAATCATAGAACAGTAGAGTTGGAAGGGACCGCAAGGATCATCTAGTCCAGCCCCCTGCAGTGCAGGATTCGTGTCCCCACTGAACCACCCACATAACTCCAGTGGCATAGCACAGGGGCAGTTGCCCCGGGTGCAAAATTGTTGGGGGCCCAAAATTTCACCCCCCGGTGCTTTCTCAATACAGCTGTTCGCTTCCATTGCTGGGCTCTGTTGCAAACAGTTCCTCCGTGCAGGAAGTGAACTCTCCAGACAACGGATCTGCTCTGCTTTTCTCATCTCTGTGGCTGTGATCTCCTGGGCTATGCAGACACTGTTCTCTCCCTCCCTCCCACCCCTCCATCAAGCCCCGGGCACTGGCAACCTCTGCTACATCACTGGATAACTCCCTTTCAGACTAGACTGGCATTAGAAGGCTGCCAGTCTTGAGCTGTAGGGTTTGAGGGAGACTCCAGGGGTCCGAGTCTGCCCCACGCTTTGCATTTCTTCTTCGTCTCTTCCTTCGTCCTCCCATCACCCCAGCTCCTCTCTAAATAGCCCTCTGGTTTCCTAGGTGCTATTTGGCTGCTGCTTCCCCCCATCACACCTAAAAAATAGCACACGCAGCACAGGAATTTGCTGGGTCCTTGACAGAGTCGCCGCCTTTTCGGAAACATGGCCAGCGCCAAGCGAAATAGGAAGCCAGCCGAGGCAGGAAGGGTGCAGAGCGCTCTGTTTGCATCTGCTGCCTTGACCGGCTGGCTGGCAGCGCCGCCGAGTCCCTTTTGCAGAGGCTGCCAGGACTTGCACCTCCAGTGGCTCCAGTTTGGGAGCAGCAGCAGCTTCCTAGGCCAGTGGAGAGAGCGAGGCGACTCCTTGATGGGCCATCAGGGATGAAGCGCCCTCCCGGATGTTCAGATTTGGGGCAGTGGAAGTGCCAGGAGAAGACGGGCGGGTCAGGTCTCATAGGTCTGAAGGACTGCCAGCAGATCCTCTTCATTCTAGATTGGCCCTTGGATAACAATTGCCACATTTCCAGAGTTGAACTACATAGTTAATCTATGGAACTAACTCTTCCGCAGGAGGCAATGATGGCCACCAACTTGGATGGCTTTAAAAGAGGATTGGACACATTCATGGAGGAGAAGGGATATCAATGTCTACTAGCCACAATGGCTGTGTTCTATCTCCACAGTCAGAGTCAGCTATGCTCCATCTGGTACGCAGGATGAGACCCTCCCTGCCCGCAGACTCTCTTGCCAGAGTGGTACATGCTCTGGTTATCTCCCACTTGGACTACTGCCATGCGCTCTACATGTGGCTCCCTTTGATCTTGACCCGGAAACTACAAATAATTCAGAATGCGGCAGCTAGACTGGGGACTGGGAGCGGCCGCCGAGACCACATAATACCGGTCTTGAAAGACCTACACTGGCTCCCAGTATGTTTCCGAGCACAATTCAAAGTGTTGGTGCTGACCTTGAAAGCCCTAAACGGCCTCGGCCCAGTATACCTGAAGGAGCGTCTCCACCTCCATCGTTCTGCCCGGACACTGAGGTCCAGCACCGAGGGCCTTCTGGCGGTTCCCTCATTGCGAGAAGCAAAGCTACAGGGAACCAGGCAGAGGGCCTTCTCGGTGGTGGCGCCCGCCTTGTAGAACACCCTCCCACCAGATGTCAAAGAGATAGACAACTAGCTGACATTTAGAAGACATCTGAAGGCAGCCCTGTTCAGGGAAGTTGTTAATGTGTGATAGTTTAATGTATTTTTAATCTTTGTTGGAAGCTGCCCAGAGTGGCTGGGGAAACCCAGCCAGATGGGCAGGGTACAAATAATAAATTATTATTATTCTGTCTCCCAGTTGCTGGAAACCACAGAAGGAGAGAAGGCTCTTATGCTTGAATCCTGTTTGCTGGTTTCCCTTTTGGAGCATCTGGCTGGCCTTGTGAGGACAAGACGCTGGACTAGATGAACCAGTGGCCTGATCCAGCAGGCTCTTCTGATGTTCTTGGGTCCCAAGTAATCTTCAAGAGTAGCCCCATAGGGAGCATGTTGCAGTAGTCCAGTCTGGAAGTTTTCACCGTGGCCAAGAGAGAGAGCTATTGACGGCTACTAGCCATGATGGCTGTGCTCTGCCTCCGCGGTTGGAGTTCCTCACAGGTATCTGGTTGGCCATTGTGGGAAGAGGATACTGGGCTGGATGAAGCACCCCTGGGTGGCCAGATGTGGGGTAGTGGAAGTGTCAGGAGAAGACCGACAGGTCAGGTCTCAGAGGTCTGATGTGAGAGCCAGCTGTTCTTATTCCTTCTCATTCATTCCTTGGGTTACAATAGCCGTGTTTCCGAAGTGTAATTGCCTTTGTGTGAGGCAGTGAGTGTCATCTGTGCTCTGGATATTTTTAATGCTTCCAAATTTAGACTTCAGGAACAGTCACTTAATTTATAAATACAGCACTATCCTCCGATTGACTGCATAAGTGCATATTTGGCTTGCGACTGAGGCGTGATTTCTCAATAAATGTTTGCATTCAAGAACGGTTACTCATGCATCTGACTAAAGAGGAGACGCTCTGATTGCATACTGACCTGTGCCTGGGATCAAGTTTAGAAGATGAAAGTGCCGTCCCTGCTGAAGGTCATAATGACCTTGTTTGAATTTGTCCACGTGTTGCAAGTCAAATCTCATTTCCCTCAAAAGGATTCCTCTACATCTTGAAATGTAAAATAAGGTTACCAGACGTCCTCGTTTCCTGGGGACAGTCCCCGGATTTACAAATCAGTCCCCATACAAAATCCATTGAAGTTGAAAAGTGTCCCCGGATTCGTTGAAAAATATCTGGTAACCTTAATGTAAAATGAGACCCTCAAGACAGAATTTGCCACCTTTTTTCTTTTTACAGGCGCCACCAAAACTCTTGTTCAGACCCTTGTTCTGTCTACTTGCATTGACAACTGTAACATTTTATTCCTTGTCTTCTCTCTCGGCTTAAACTGAGCAGAGATTTGGCATCCTTCCTTTTGAGTTTCACGCATCCTAGGGTCTTCAAGACCTTTTTTTAAGCTGACAAACCTACAGAATCATTTAAAATATCCTTGAGCAGTTCGTCATTTTAATGATCACTCTGCATTGCTTTTAAATGTTTTCCGTGTTGCTGTATACCACCCTAATATTTTACAAGAGGACAGTGCAGAAATACTTTATAAATGAAATAGTAAAACCTTAAGTCTGCTACAGCCAGTGCGGTCCTTTGGGCGCAGGTGCTGTCACAATCTCACCTCTGGCTGGAGAAGCCTGACCTGGCCACAGAAATCCATGATCAAGCCATGGTTTGACTGCTGCCATGTGCTCTGTGTGGCCCTTTAAAGTCCTCTTCAAAACTCATCGTATTGAAATATGGCTGCCTGAATCATGTGGCATCTAAATACCACCAGTGCATTTCTAAGCTGAGATTAAACTACTGGCTTTAACGTCTTTAAATCCTTGAATGGATGGGGTTTGAGTTATTTGAAGGAGCACCTGCAGCCAATATTGTTTTGCTCACGCATCAGGGATGGAAGTCTGAGCTTTTTGCCCCACTGCACCCCCCCTCCGAAAATCCACTCTTTAGTGCTAAATCGGAATAAACTGCAATCCACAGAAAACCTGATTGCCGTTTGTTCCAATTCAATGCAAAACCGCAGCTTTTCCCCGGGGGAAGCGGAGAGGCAAATGGAGGTGTGGCTAAGCCCTGAATGGCTCGTCAGAATCCAATCATAGAAATGTGGAGCTGGAAGGGAACCCAAAGGTCATCTGGTCCAACCTCCTGCAATGCAGGAATTCCAGCCAAAGCATCCTTTGTCTTCTTGTATGGGCCACTGGAGACAATATGGCTGCAGTTTTGCTCAGAAGAGGAGCAGACGGAAGTGGGCTTGTGACAAACAACTTCCAGAAAAGGCAGGCTCCTCAGGCCTTCACACCAGCCCTGGTGCATCTGCAGCAGCACAACCGGGCGCGTTCCTCTGCCCAGCTGCAATAAAACATGTCTCTCCTCTATTGGTCTCTGCAGCCACAGCAGGCGCTGCTAGTTCCCAACAGCTTGACCTCACCCCAAAAGGTGGACTCCTCTGTTGTGTCCCCAGACCGATACCTTGCCTATCCCACCTTGAGCTCCTTGGAGAAAGAAATGAGATATAAACAAGCAAATAAATTTGGAAGAAGCGGAGAAATGATGCCTGCAAGCTGCATCTTTCCTCCAGAATCTGATCTGCTTCCCCCATTGGGCCCCCCCCCCCCCCCCCCCCCCCCCCCAATTTACTGCAGGAGCTGAATCAGCCCTCCTGCCCCCCCTCCTTCTCAACAGCCCTGCCTCAAACAAGGCTCCTCTTTTATTATTTTTGGGGCCTCTGTTTTCCCCCTCCTGCCCCTCTCCTTTCTACGCCTTCGCCATCTGGGTTCGATAGAAATGCACACACACACGATTCCTCCCAGCAAAGCTTATTTTCCTCCATTTGGGTTTTTTTTTTAGTGTATGTTTTCTGTAGCTCTAATTGGCCGGGGCTTGAACCCGCGCCAAGGCAAACGCACCTGAGGGAGTCTTGCTTTACAGGCCCCCTCGCGAGGGCCAGAAATTTGGCCTCTCTGACTGCTGGGGTGGGGCGGGAATCGTGACCGGGGGAAGGGGGAAGGGGGAACTTTTGGCTGGGTCTTTGCTGACCGGGAGGGGAAGGGCGGTCACGCCAACAGCACAGTTGCCAGCCATGCCCCATGACAGCTGCCCTCTGTTGGCGGAGCCAGGAGCAAAGACTTCCAGCCTTTGGAGTGGAGTAGGGAATAGATGCTGTGTCAGGCCTGCAACCAGCTGTGAACTGTACCCCCCTCCCTCTGCAAAAAGGGGTCTGGACTGCAGATGGGCCAACGGAGGATGCCAGGCACGTGGGCCGCATATGCTACCCAGAAAGAAGCGGGTCCGCTTCCAGATTCTGAGTATTTTTGGGTCAGCTCAACCTCTGGAGTCCAAGTCTTCCATGCTGGGTCTTTCCCCCTCATGTTTGTCTGTCAGAAGTATCACGTAGCGGGGAGAAATACATGAGGAGTTGGGGAAAAAATGCTTAAGATCCCATTAACGAAAAAACCAGAGGCTTACCAATAATAATAATAATAATAATAATAATAATAATAATAATAATTTATTATTTATACCCTGCCCATCTGGCTGGGCTTCCCCTGCCACTCTGGGCAGCTTCCAACAAAATATTAAAATACAGCAATGCATCAAACATTAAAAGCTTCCCTAAACAGGGTTGCCTTCAGATGTCTTCTAAAACTTTGGTGGTTGTTTTTCCCTTCGACATCTGGTGGGAGGGCGTTCCACAGGGCGGGGGCCACTACCGAGAAGGCCCTCTGCCTGGTTCCCTGTTGCTTGGCTTCTCGCAGTGAGGGAACCACCAGAAGGCCCTCGGAGCTGGACCTCAGTGTCTGGGCAGAACGATGGGGGTGGAGACGCTCCTTCAGATATACTGGGCAGAGGCCATTTAGGGCTTTAAAGGTCAGCACCAACACTTTGAATTGTGCTCGGAAACGTACTGGGAGCCAATGTAGGTCTTTCAGCACCGGTGTTATGTGGTCTCGGCGGCCACTCCCAGTCACCAGTCTGGCTGCCACATTCTGGATTGGTTGTAATTTCCGGGTCACCTTCAAAGGTAGCCCCACATAGAGCGCATTGCAGTAGTCCAAGCGGGAGATAACCAGAGCATGCACCACTCTGGTGAGACAGTCTGCGGGCAGACTGGGCCTTTTAGGAAAAGAAATACCGAAATTGAAAAATGTTTCTTATATGCGAGTACCGCAGCTAGGATAGTAATAGCATCTAAATGGAAAGCTAAAGAACTAAGTACCTACCAAGGAGGAATGGATTCTCAAATTAAATGAATATTTAAAACTGACTAAATTAAATTATAAATGACATATGTATGTATATAGAGAAAATAAAAACAATCAGAATGCAATGATAAGGGTAAAACTGATTCTAGAGAAGACATGTAGCGGTGGAGGGAAGTTCAACAGGGTGGTGGGTTTATTTTGTTTATGTTTTTCCTTTTTCCTTTTTGAATATTGTATAATGATTTAATGTTTCTTTTCTGTTATGTATTATTTCTCTTTTTTAAATTAAATTGTATGATGGAAAATCTAAATAAAAATACAAAAAAGGGGGGGGGAGAGAAGAAGTATCAGGTAGCGAGGCTTTAGAAGCCAGATTTCAGGAGTTGGTCCTCCCTTGGGGTTTCTCCTTCTCAGAGGTTTCCATAAGAGCACGATCTCTCCTGAGCGTCTTCTTGTTTAGAGTTAGTTAGTTAGTTAGATTGTTTAGAGTTAGTTAGTTAGTTAGTTAGTTAGTTATTAGAAGTTTTCACTGAAAAAAATATTATGAAATAAAAGAAATATAATACAATCATACCTTGGAAGTCGAACAGAATCCGTTCCAGAAGTCCGTTCGACTTCCAAAACGTTCGTTAACCAAAGTGAGGCCACCAGAAGCTTCTGCAGCCAATCGGAAGCCCCATCGGACGTTTGGCTTCCAAAAATAGTTCGCAAACCGGAACAGTCACTTCCAGGCTTGCGACGTACGGGAGCCAAAACGTTCGAGAACTAAGCTGTTTGAAAACCAAGGTATGATTGTAATGTGAAAGGAAAGGAAAAGGGAAAATAACCAAAGCATTGTAATACAATACAGAGAATACAGTAGGGTAAATAAGTACGTAAGTGATACAATTGTTTGTATCACTTACGTACTGTTTGTTTGTTTGTTTGTTTGTTTGTTTGTTTGTTTGTTTGTTTTTGCAATCAAGTGGTATATAAATTCTCTGAAATAAACAAATAAATAGGAAGGGGGAAAACATGCTCATGCACTAGCTCTTAGCGTTACAATTCTGATAACGGGCACCTGTGATTCAGACGGTTTTGGGTAGCCTGATGGCATCTCTGCTGCCAGGTGGCAATGGAGCGAGGGCCAAAGGCAGCAGATCTCTCAGCGGAAGAGATGGCCGGGCCCTGCTTTGCTGCTCCCCCCCCCCCGCCCCCAGCTCTGCAGCCTGATGGAACGACTTCAGCTCCTTTCTCAAGCCTGACCTCTCAGGATTTATGGAACTTTCTTTCTCTCCCTGTAAAATGCACATTGTGCTGTGCCGATTCCCATGCCTGGCATCTGACGCAGTCGGCTGTTGCCTTTCAGCATCTCCGCAGACCTGTGATTAGTCTCTTCGGGGGTGCGGCATTCCTGCAACGAATCCTGCCCATATCTGCTGCTGCGGGACGGGAGGCCTAGCCTCTTCTGTGATTTGTTTCTGACATGAGGTTGCTGTGGCGATGGCCACCACATGGCTTGGCAAGGCCAGCGCCAAGCAGAATGTGATTTATGGGTGGGAAGAGAACAGATCTTGCATCGCCCCCTCCACATTCTGCCTTTCCAAACCCCATGACTTTTCCTTTTCCCCGGGAGTTGAGAGGTTAACGGGGGGCCCCCTATTCCCGGACCAAATCGATGGCCCAGCGCCTTTCGAGGGGCTGTTTCTCAGGTGCGCTTGGAGCTGCCCGGAGCCCAAAAGGGGCCTTTGTTTTGGAAGCGGCAGAGGGCTGTTTTGCACGGCTGGAATGCAGCGCTCCCGTCCCGGCGAGCGAAGGAGCACGGGAGCGGCAGTGGGCTGTTTGCTTTGGAGCTCGCCTGCTGGCTGACCCGAGCGCCTCCGTGCTTGGAAGCCGGCTTGTGGCTATGCCCTACCCTGGGCCAGGAGGCGTCGCTAGCCAAAGCACAGCTACGGAGAGCCGTCCAGCAGGAAAGAGGTTGCCCAGCTGCAGTTTTGAAAGGGTGGCGGTGGAAGCCATGAGGAACGGGCAGGCAGCTAAGGGACCCAGGTGCCCGGGGAGCCCTTTGACCCCTTCTTTCTGGAGGGAGGGAGGAGTAGCAGCAGCATGATCAGGACCCCTCCCAGCTCAGCTGAGCACCTCTAGTCTAGAGGTCTGATCTAGCCACTTGCCCAAAGCTCAGAGACTCCATTCCCTCTGGCATCTCCAGCTAAGGCTGGGAATTATCCGTGCCTGAAAGCTTGGCACCACTGCTGCCAGTCAGGGTAGACAGTATTGAACTAGATGGACCCACTTCTCCACTTAGTATAAGGCTCCTTCCTAGGCTCCCATGACAGAGTTGGGCGGTCCAACTTCTTATGCCGTGTGGGCTGCAAAAGTACTTTGACATGGAACCTGTGGGCCGCACAGTGCCTTGTTGCAAGGCTGAAATTTGAAGCCCCCTCCCCAGCCCTCGCGCTGACTCCCCAAAGATAACTAAACAAGGCTCTTGGGTGAACCTCAGTCAGCATGTTAGGTGGTTGTAGGCAGCCATACTCTTTCCACCTTGGTGCCCCCTCTCCCCCAGAATGGGGGTAACAGCGCTGACCTGCCTTGCAGGGTTGTTTGTAAGGACTGGAACAAGCTGGTGTACAGTAAGCACCTTAAACTGTAATGTGCTCATGCCCTGGTCTGTACGGTTGAGTTTCGTAATAAGCGCAATAGGACATAGCAGGTGGAGGAGAGAGGAGAGTCTCCTTCTTCTTCTCCTTCTTCTTCTTCTTCTTTAGATTATTGTATTTTAATATTCTGTTGGAAGCCGCCCAGAGTGGCTGGGGAAACCCAGCCAGATGGGCGGGGTATAAATAATATTTTTTAAAAAAATTATTATTATTATTATTATTATTATTATTATTATTATTATTATTACTAACACTAACTCAGTGGAACGGCTCTGCTCTGCACTGCTTCTGAATCCCATTTGCTGGAAGACGTGGGCTTTTCTTTGGGGCATCAGGGCTAGGTCTAGATGTCTTGACCCAGCAGGCCCTTTTTATATGATTTCACCAACAACCCCATTGCCTCTCAGGCCCCGTTCTTTGCTCAAGTGGCCATTAGCTGCTGCAGAGCGTGACCTCCCATAGCCTTGATTGCGCGATTTGTGCATGATTTTTTCACAGCACCCTGGATCGCCTCCTCCTCCTCTCCCTTGCCCGCCGATACCCACACCTGCGCAGGTTGCCTTTTGCCCTGGGAGATGATGCTCCTGTCCTCGCTTGCTTTTGCCCTGTCCCAGAAACTCTGCCTGCAAAGGGGAGAGCCAGGGAGGCCTTGCCTTTCACTCCTGGTATCTGCAGCCTGAAATCGAACCCGGCCCCCGGCTCCCCCACTCCATTCCCCAGCCGCCAAACTTTTTTACGAGCGCTTTGCTTTTGACATTATTTTTAGGAATTTCTCCAGCGTGTGGCTGGGCTGGTGGGGGGAGGGAGGTGGGGGGAAATGGTTTTCCTTTCCTCCCGAGCAGCAGGCAGGAGCCGCTGGGCTGCTTTGGCTGCCGTTCTGCTTGTTAACAGAGCAGTTGCTGTTCGGCTCCTGCCAGAGCCTCAGGTTACGGGTAGGCGAGGGGCTCAGCTTGGGTGCAGTGGGGCGGCTGCAAGGGGAGGGGGCTTGGGCTGCGGGGAGGCTTGGGCGAGGGGCAGAAGCGGGGGTCGCGGTGGGGATTGGGTGGGTGTGTTCCGAGCTCTCCGGCTGCAGCCAGCGTCAAGAATAGCGGCCCCCCTCCACCAACCCCCCTTTCCTTTCTTTCTTTTCCCAGAGTTTTTGTGATCTGGCGGCGGCTGTGAGGCCATGGGGAACTGCAGAGGCAGCAGAGGCAGCACCAGGTCTTGAAGGTAAGCTCTTGCCACAGGACGGCAGGAATCATCCTGCGCTCTCCGAAGGACGAGGGAGACTAGTATTTGTGGGTCCTGGAGCATGGTGCTGTCCGGTTGCACCAGGCAGAGGAGAAACCCCGTGGCTCATAAGTGGTTTAGATACTACTAGGGGAAACGGGTTGTCTGAAGGAGCCATGCGCTGCCTGAACCTCTCCATCCCTATGCTGTGCATGTGTTTTATGGCACGTGGGTCATGCTCCGAGGGTGCTGGGCTGGGTTCCTCTGGCCGATCCCGGCAGAAGGAGCTTGGCTCCTCCAGAGGTGACACGGCATCGCTGAGTCACAATCCACTGAGTCAGCACTCTGGGACCCCTGCGTCAACGGGGTCACCGCACGCGGTGGACTCTCTCGTATCTGAGTCAGAGCGTTGGGAAGCGTTCAGTCCTGCGCAGCTGAGTTCAAAGCGTGTTGCAGGGCGCACTGCACACAAGTCTCTGGCTGTTTTTACAGCGTGTGTTTTCCGCACAGCCAGGGAGAGCGTCGTTAGGG
This sequence comes from Podarcis siculus, assembly GCA_034642415.1. Classification (NCBI taxonomy): domain Eukaryota; kingdom Metazoa; phylum Chordata; class Lepidosauria; order Squamata; family Lacertidae; genus Podarcis; species Podarcis siculus. The sequence continues at coordinate 1,365,304 of JAXCMG010000039.1, read as the reverse complement.
CTGCAGCCGTTTCCTTGCTAAATGTATTTGCTCCGCCGTTTAGGGGGGAAAAACCCTCACGAAGCTGCTTTACGGCATTTAATAAATATATTCCAAAACTCTTACCACTTTAGCGCTCAAGAAAGAAGCTTCCAAATTTATTTCCTGCTGGTAAAAGTTAACTCTGCTGCGCTACTGCAATGGTGGTGCAGGCTGCTTTGTGCTGTTGGTTTTGTACGAGTTGCTCAGACTTCCACTCAGGCTATCTAAGCCGAAATGTTTCTCTAGATCTCCTGAGCTGAAGCTAAGCAGACTTATTCCCCTTGCAGCAGTGACAGTAGCAGCAGCAGCGGCAGCCGCCCTGGTCGATTGTATCTCATCCAACTCTCCAAGGTCAACCCAAAGCAACCTTTTAATGGGGCCATAAACCAGGAGGGGTATGTAGAAAGTTTCGGCATGCGGACCCTGCATTTATGGAAGGCTCTCCCTCGGAGATTAATCAAAGCCCAGCGCTGTAACCTTTTGAAAGCCGTGCAGAATCTGCTTGGGGTGGCTTCTGTTGCAGGGGACAAGCAGAGAGACGGTGGTGGGGTTAAGTGACCAATTGAGTTTTTTATGCCGAATTGGATTTAAAGTGGATGCTTCGTTTGTCTAATCTGTTAACTGCCCTCGGAGTCTCCAGGGTGGGATGAGCGAGACCCTCAAACAATTAAATCACTGCTCTTTTATTAGCCATTTATTAACCAAATAAGTTGTTTTGGTTTTATTTCTGTTTAACCCGTTGCTGTGCACAGTCTCTGTGAAGGCGGAGGAATTGGCTTCCATTTTTCTGCCTTTATAGTTCTCTGGCTGCATTGCAGTTTACTTTCTCTGGTACTGATATAGTTCAGTTGCTGTGGAGCACAACAGAAAGATCTGTGTATGTTCCGCCTGGAGAAGAGATGATAATAATAAATAATTATTATTAATAAATAATAATAATAATAATAATAATTATTATTATTATTATTATTATTATCACAATTGGAGGCAGAACTGTTTTTGAATACCAGCCACTGGAAATGGCAGGAAGGGAGAGGGCTACTCTTGTGCTCAGATGCTTGCAGGTTTCCCAGTGGGGTAACTGGTTGGCAAGTGTGAGAACAGGAGTAGATGGGCCATTGCCCCAGCAGGCTTTTCTCATGCTTATATTAATGTGAGCCATGGCAGAGGTCTTCAGATACCTGCTGGACTGTCTCACACAGAAGATGGAGCGAACTCTTGTTCTCCCGTTGCTCCAGAGGGCAGGACCAGCATTGGAGGGTGGAAACTGCAAGGCAGCAGCTTTTTTTTTGCTATGAACATTACGAGAAATTTCCTAACGGCAAGAGACGTTCGACAGCGGAACAGTCTGCCACAAGGAAGTAGTGTCCTCTCCTTTGCTGGGGCAGAGACTGGGCGGCCATCACCAGTCAGGGATGCTGTAGATTCCTAAGACCTCCAATATCCCTCCCAAATCCAACATTCTGTGATGCTTTCACAACCTAGATGAATTGTGTCATTCTGGATTTTTTGGGAAGGCTGAAATCAAGAGTCCCATTTCCACACACTCCCTTCCCAAGTGGCCGAATTGGTAGCGTTAGTTACCCAAGCAGATGTTGCAATCCGGTAGACAACGCCAAAGGTTTTTTGGAGCCACTTGGCCAGTGTGGTCAAATGCCGGCAACTGCATGGCTGTGGCGTGAAAGGGGCATGAGGAGTCATCATCCGCGTATCTTGGCAGCATTTGAGTTCCTCATCTCCAGGCAGGCTCAGAATTTGAGGAGGTAAAGAGCTGAAGGTGGTGGTTTAAATGTCAGAGGAAATGTGCTTTTGCTCAGCTGGATTTCCGAGGGGAAATCTGTCTTTGGACAAAGATCATAAAATCTTAGAATCTTGGAAGGGACCCCAAGGGTCATCTAGTCCAACCCCCTGCAATGCAGGAATCTCAGCTAAAGCATCCATGGCAGATGGCCATCCAACCTCTGCTTGAAAACCTCCAATGGAGGAGAATCCACAACCTCCCAAGGGAGACCATTCCATTGTCAAATAGCTCATACTATCAGAAACTTCTTCCTGATGTTTAGTCGGAATCTCCTTTCTTGCAACTTGGAGCTATTGGTTCGAATCCTACCCTCCAGAAGAAACAAACTTGCTCCATCTTCCTGTGACAGCCCTTGAGATATTTGAAGATGGCTATCATATCTCCTCTTGTTGTTGTTGTTGTTTAGTTGTTTAGCCTTCTTTATGGTCCAGCTTTCACTTCCATACATCACTACTGGGAAAACCATAGCTTTTACTATACGGACCTTTGTCGGCAAGGTGATGTCTCTGCTTTTGAAGATGCTGTCTAGGTTTGTCATTGCTTTTCTCCCAAGAAGCAGGCGTCTTTTAATTTCGTGGCTGCTGTCACCATCTGCAGTGATCATGGAGCCCAAGAAAGTCTTAGTCTCCTCTTAGTCTCCTATTTTCCAGGCTAAACATACCCAGTTCCTTCAACCATTCCTCATAAGGCTTGGTTTCCAGACCCTTGATCATCTTGGTTGCCCTCCTCTGCACACCTTCCAGCTTGTCAACATCCTTCTTAAATTGTGGTGCCCAGAATTGGACACAGTATTCCAGGTGTGGCCTGACCAAGGCGGACTAGAGTGGTACTATGACTTCCCTTGACCTGGACACTAGACTTCTGTTGGTGCTTCACAGAATAGCATTCACTTCTTTTGCTGGTGCATCACACTGTTCACTCATGTTAAGCTTGTGGTCCTAAGACCCCTAGATCTTTTTCATGTCTCCTACTGGTAAGCCAGATGTTCCTCATCTTATATATGTGCATCTGGTTCTTCCTACCTAAGTGCTTAACTTAGATTTGTCCCTGTTGAAATTCATTTTGTGAGCTTGCGCCCAGTACTCCAATCTGTTAAGGTCATTTTGAATTCTGATTCTGTCTTCTGTGGCATTATCTTACCTTATGGCAGGATGAGTGAAAGACTCATTCTAACATGAGAAGATCTTGCTGGATCAGGCCAGTGGCCCATCTGGTCCAGCATCCTGTTCTTACAGAGAGTGACTAGATGCTTGTGCGAAACCTCCAAGCAGGATCCAGGCTCTATAGGCCTCTCCCTTCCTGTGGTTTCCAGCAACTGGGATTCTCGAAGCCTGGCTGCCTCCGACTGCAGAGGTAGAGCATAGTCATCCTGGCCATTGATAGCAATAACCTCCACAAATTTGTCTACTCCTCTTTTAAAGCCATCTAGGTTGGCAGCCATCCCTGCCTCCTGTGGCAAGGAGTTCCACAGTTCAACTGTGCTGAAGATGGCCTCATCATCATCACCTGCTGCTGTTGAACCCGGGACCTTTGGTCTGTCCCTGAGCTCTGGCCGCTCCTTGTTGAGGAGTAAAGCCCCCCAGGTTAACTGTTATGGGGTGAAGCCTGCCTGAAAGTGCTTGCCCCTATTCCAAGGTTTGGACAGCTTAGCTGTGACCGCTCAGTTCTGACAGAAATCCATTCTGTATGTTTTCAAGAGCACCCTTTACAAAATAAAAAGCAAATCACATGTTGCAGGACATCCAGAGTTTGGCATTTCTGTCCTTTCGTGAAAGAGGAAAAAGCTGGAGGGTTTGGGTTTCAAAATATGGATTTCAGCATTGGAAGGAAATTCAGTTTTAATGAGGTCTTATGTCTCTATTCATTTTATTGCCTTCCCTGAGCCTTTAGAGTGGAGCAGGCAGTAAAATAAATTGTCCGGCTCGCCAGGAGCCTTCTAAGTTACCACCGGAAGATCCAGCATCGGTCTGTTGCCATGGGAGCTCTGCCACGGTGGGAAGCAAGGAGTGGTGGTCCCACCTTAGAGACAAGAAAGGTGGCTGGTGCTGAGCTTTTGAAACACAGAAGGTGCCCGCGTTCAACCCCTGCCAACTCTGGTGGGAAGGAACCTGGTAGCAAGGCTGGTAGTCTTGGTTCGGGTGGCACAGAGACTCACAGAATTGTAGTTCTGGGAGGGTACCCCAGCGGTCATCTAGTCCAACCCCCTGCAATGTGGCAATCATGGCTAAAGAACCCTTGACAGAAGGTCATTCAAGCTCTCCAGCAAAGGGGAGTCCACCACCTTCTGAGGGAGTTTTTTAAACAGTTGGATGGGTTGTCATGTTGTCTTGAAGCTAGGAAATTAAGGGAGAGAGTCCACTTTGGAGATTCTGAGCAGACATTTGGAGGTAACATCGAGCCCTCTCTTATAAGACTTCTTGTTGTCAGAACCAGAAGCCCATTCAATAAACACACAAGACGTAACCGGCTGTACATTTGAAAAAATAATATATACTATTCATTGTATTGAACTGTAGATTTCAACAGAAGTAGCTCATAAAGTTCAATGAAAAACGTAGAAGACCCAATGGATCAGTTCATTCACTGATCAGTTTATGCATAAGATCCATATATGCGAAAGTGTCTATTCCACCTGTCTGTTCATAGAGCCCAACAATCCACACGAAAGGTTGTTGCAGTTCGACAAGGATTTCCAGAATATTAGCCTTGTTTCGCCATCTTGGGCTTCATCAATAGTACAAACTCATATATGATATCACAGGACAGTGGATCTTATAGCACAGTAGTAGCAGCAACTCAGTCAAAGAACTCTTTGGCTTCCATCTTGGCAAAATGGCGCCCGGCCTTCTTGAAGGACTCAGCAGATGAAACAATACGGTCAAGGCGGTGGTGATTCTGTGCGGCCTTCCAAAGAGCTCTTTCCGCAAACAGATTTATTTTAATTGTGCTTCTTAAAAATGCAGTTTGAAAATCAGGTCTTTGCCCGGTTGTGTATGAGGTGATTTGCATTCCGGGCACACAGATGGTAATTTTCTGGACTCAGTGAAATGGGGACAATTCAGTCGGATGTTGCTTCTCTCAGTGTGCACAGATGGAGCTGATCATTGCTTTTTGTTCCCTATTTTGCCTTCCTGCTCATAAGTCCTGAGAGGCATTTCCTGAAACTCTAAACTCTATATGAGTGAAAACTGGTTTGACAATCATATCCCCTCTTCACAGGGACTCCTGGGAACTGTAGTTTTTGAGTGGGGGGCTAGGAGCGCCTAACAGGGTCCAGAGCATCTCGCCAGCTACAGTTCCTGGGATTCTTTTGGGGAAGTGATGCTAAAGTGATAGGCAATGAATGCGAGTTAGTGCAGCGGATGTGCCCCAAATACACGTTTGTACTTGGTTTGTGCACCTTGGCATTTTCTAACGGAGCATCTAAGGACACATTCGGAAGTGGTGCTAAAAATGCTTTTCGGTCCGAAAAGTGTGAAGCTGGTTAATGAGGTGTAGAAAGTGGAAAAGAGCCATTTTAAAAATAGAAATCTGCATGCCAGCTAATGAAGATTTCCTTTTTCATTTCGAACTACACTTGTGGGAAACGGGCACAGGGGACTCCCTGAGTTATTATACATGTCATACGAAAACGAGCATCTGTCCCGGAGAAACTGAGGGTTTCTTGGAGGTGATTTGAGGTTCCGGAGTGAGAAGGTCAGTGCTGCAAGGCAGATTTCCCTGAAAGATGGGCTTGACCGCCGCCACCGATCATCTTCTGCGATGCACAAATTCAGGCGAGTGTTCTTTGGTGTGTTCCCGGACGCGTTCTCCGTTTACGCAGAGCCACAGTGACGCCCAGCAAGATTGGCCGGCGCCTCGCGTGAACGCCCTGGGACGCTTCCCACAATCCTCTGCAACAAGCCGCCGCTCTGCAGACACACGTCGACTTGGAAAGGGCTCTCTGCAGCTAGAAAATTCTGAAACCCACTGGAATAGCCAGGCATAGATGTTGAAAGCCGGCGTGGCGTTTCGCTCCAATGTTTTGAGCGTTCTCCTCTGCCTGTGTGAAACTGAGTCACAAGGTCTGGACGCTTTTGCAAAGAAATCCGAATTTTTAACAAAAATTAACGGCGAGAGGCTTAAGGGGTTGAGTTGCAGGGCTGCAGTGTGGACATGCTCTCTTGATGGATTAAATACACATGGGTTGGAGGTGTTTGGAGAGTTGTGGGCCCTACAATGCTTCGCCAGCCAGCACGTGCCAATCAGCACGGCTTTTCTTGTGCAACTTGTTGTTTTCCCATTTGTGTAATAATAATAATAATAATTTATACCCTGCCCTTCCCAGTTCAAAAACCAGGCTCAGGGCAGCTAACAACAAATTTAAAACACTTAATTGTAAAAGCAGCATAAAATATAGTATAAAAACATGAGTAGCAATAAAATTCATAGTTCAGAAATCAATTTAGAGGAAATCCATCTAATAAACATTAGATAATCCCCAGGGCTAGCTGGCTGAATTGGTCCTACTTGGGCCAGCGAGGACACCAGGGGAGAATTAGCTGTGGGGTCTGAAAGCAGGTAATCTTCATAAAAGGGGAGGGGGAGGGAAGAGAAGGCTGAATTCTGATTAAAAAGATCAGGCTGAATTCAGATTAAAAGCCAGGTGGAATAACTCTGTCTTACAGGCCCAACGGAAGGAGGTTAAATCCTGAAGGGCCTGTGTACCTGTGTACCCTCTGAGTACATGCAGGGATGTTTCGATTCTAGACAATTCAGTTTCATCCATAGAAGGCGCCATTCTGCGTATGTCCAAAGGGGCTGTTGTTTTGGGGTAGAGCAGAGGAATGATGGGTTCTGGTGACAAGTCATGTCTGACTTCCGTGTGTGTGTGATGGATTGCAGAGCCTGGCTCACCCTTTTCCTTTGCTGAAAGCCTTCGTATGGGATACAGGCATGCTTTTTCCAGAAGAGCTGACAAATGGAAGATGCTGAGCTCAATGTGCCTTTGGTTTGATCCAGCAGCCAGGCTCTTCCTATGCCGTGACGTCAGTGTTCTCGCTGAGTGCAGTCAAACCTCGGTTTTTGCAAGCCCAGGATGATGGATGGATGGACCATTGGCTGATCCAGCAAGCTTGTCCTATGTTCTTATAACATTTTGGAGTGGGTGTCCGTGCAGTGGAGACCTTTGCTGAGACGGTACCAAGTGGGCCTCCTTTGAGGCAGCTGGAGCACCAGAGAGGGACGCATTGAATTCTAGGATTTGAGGACCAAGTTGTCTCCTGATGCAGCCATCAGGGCCACGGCATGCCTTTGACCTCTCCTTGTATTTCGTCTCGATATCACTGCCCAGATGTGATGCCCTGGCTTAGTCTGCTTTGCTTAGTGTGAACCCAAATATCTGTGTGCTTATTTGTGAATGGAGTTGTTTTCTCCAAGCCTAGAGACGGTGTCCCACTGAACACAAGCAGAGACGACTGTTTGTTCCGTATTCATTTCAATTATTTAAATACAGTGCTCCCTTGGTTCTCAAATTTAATCCGTTCCGGAAATCGGTTCCAAAACCAAAGTGTTCCAAAACCAAGGTGTGCTTGAAAGTAATGTGATTTGCTGATTGTGAGCTGACCTGGCGATAACATTCCTAAGGTCCTTAAAGGATGGGGAAGGTGGGTCATTGACAAGCGCCTTTGGTGGCAGTGCAAGAGCCTTTGGTTTGGTGGCTGAATCGCTAAAAGCCCTGCCGGGATGCTGCTGTTTCACAGAGCCAGACGGGGCATGTTGTGCAACGCGCAGTAAAACGGTTGACGACCGGCAACTGTCAAGTGTGGAGCCAGGATTCTCGGCTGACGGACACATGTTCAGGCGTCTCAGTTTCCATAGGGACTGGCTGCTTCCCCAGGAATGCTCCTGGCTCCTGGCATTTAAATATAACCCATCTTGCACCAACGCAGTGGGTTGTTTTCTAGGCCTCTTATATCACCGCCGTCTCTTGGATCCTGGGCTTGTAAACAACAGATGAGGCAGTAAATCTACGTCTGGATTGTATTGCATGGGACTGCAGGTGGGGACTCACATCACAAAATGCTCCTCCATGGAACAAAACGCTTTTACCTATAATAAATAATATTTTTTTTTTTATACCCCGCCATTCCCGGTTCCGAAAACCGGGCTCAGGGCAGCTAACAACAAATTTAAAACACTTAAAAAACACTTTAAAACAGCATAAAACCTAGAAATCTAGCCTTCTGCAAAGAAGGCCAAGCTTATTTATTTTTTATTTTATTTTATTTATTAAATTTCTATACCACCCTTCATCCAAGGATCACAAGGCAGTTTACAATATAAAAGCACAAAAATACAGAACAGAGTAAGAAACAAAAACAATAACCCCTGCACACAATTTAAAAGGCTATTACTTCCATTGGTCTGGACACTATACAGTGGTACCTTAGTTCTCAAACTTAATTCCAGAAGTCCATTCCAAAACCAAAGCGTTCCAAAACCAAGGCGCGCTTTCCCATAGAAAGTCCAGACTTTTAAAAACAACCCCTAAAACAGCAATTTAACATGAATTTTACTCTCTAACGAGACCACTGATCCATAAAAGGAAAGCAATAATCAATGTACTGTACTATAAAATAAATAAGACAGTATTGTAGATGATAAAAGTTTTTTTAAAAAAATTATTACCTGCGCTGATGATAGTCATTGTTTGGTAGGGGGCTTTTATCCGTTTCCACAGTCACACAATCCATCAATCGGTAGCTGAACTGGGTTCCACATAGTCCCAAAAACAAATGAACCGAAAAAGCCTCAAAAACAAAAATTCAAAATAAATGACAAAAACAAAAGCGCCAAACTTAATCTGTTCTGAAAGTCCCGTTTGACTTCTGAAATGTTCAAAAACCAAGGCTCAGTTTCTGATTGGTCCAGACCAGGGGTCAGCAACCTTTTTCAGCCACGGGCTGGTCCACTGTCCCTCAGACCATGTGGCGGGCCTGACTATATTTTGGGGGGAGAAATAATGAACGAATTCCTATGCCTCACAAATAACCCAGAGATGCATTTTAAATAAAAGGACACATTCTACTCATGTAAAAACATGTGGATTCCTGGACCGTCCGCTGGCTGGATTTAGAAGGCGATTGTGCCGCATCTGGCCCATGGGTCTTAGGTTGCCTGCCCCTGGTCCAGGCGCCCCAGAAACAATAGCCGACAGCCGTATCGGATGTTTGGCTTCCGAAAAACATTTGCAAACTGGAACACTTACTTCCGGGTTTTCGGCGTTTGGGAACTAAGGTCCCACTGTACAGTCATACCTCTGGCTGAAGTAGCTTCGGGATGAATATTTTCGGGTTGCGCTCCGCGGAGACCTGGAAGTAACAGAGTGTGTTACTTCTGCATTTCACCGCTCGTGCATGCGCATGCACAGACATCAAAATGACATCACTTGCATGCGCAGAAACGCCAAATCGTGACACGCGCAGACATGCGGAAGTGGGTTGTGTTCGCTTTTGGATGTGAATGGGGCTCCGGAACGGATCCCGTTTGCATCCAGAGGTACCACTCTACTTCTGTTGAAGCAGCCGAGAACAATGTTTGCTTTTATTGCCACTCCATCACCCTGTTGACTCATGTTAAGCTTGTGATCCACCAACCGAGCTTGTGGTTTGCACCTGGCACCTGGCGCTCTTCTCATTGAACATGTCCTTCAGGGAAGCCGATGGGGATACCAGTGCAAACCAATCTGTCACACACGTAGGACAGTGTGGAGCAGGTCGCACTTCCTTGCTCTGTTTGCCTCTGTTTGTCAGGATGGGGGCACCCCAGGAATATGCCTGCATCAGGCAGGCTAATTCACAGGAGTGGGGTCTCACACCAGGGAGGACTAAGACCCATTAGCACCTGGGTGGTGGAGTAATAAGATGTCTAAACCTCAGCAATTTGCACCTCATTAATGAGCTGAAGTTTTGCATCCTGGCAAGTCCTATACACCAGACACATTTCCTATGAGGAAGTCACTTGACCCTTGGGAAATGTGAGTGGGCAAATCAGGGTGGATAAAAATAAAAATAAAATAAATTGGATTTTTTAAAATTTAAATCGGATTTTTTAAATTTAAATTGGGATTCTTAAAATAAAATGCTTTTGGAGGAAACATCTTTCTAAAGATAGTTTTCTATTTAAGTTGCATTATAAGTCCAAAGGCTATTCATCAGGAAATAAGGATTTGTTTTTCATATGTGCCAAAACTCAGTGTAAGGTTGTGTGTTTTTTAATCGTTTAACCACATCAGTTAGCAAACATGGATACATATGCAATAATGTTATTGTTTTAGTTAAATAAATTGTTTAAAGGTAAAGGGGCCCCTGACCATTAGGCCCAGTCATGACCGACTCTGGGGTTGTGTTCTTAACCCGAGGTACTATTTCTGGGTTAGCGGAGTCTGTAACCTGAAGCGTCTGTAACCTGAGGTACCACTGTAGAGTGGTGCCCCGCAAGACGAAAATAATCCGTTCTGCGGGAGCCTTCGTCTTGCAGGGATTTTCGTCTTGCGGAGCTCCGCTATCAGCCGATCAGCTGATAAGCGGTAAAACAGCTGATAAGCGGCTTTTAGCGGCTTTTAGCGGCTTTTAGCGCTTAGCGGATTAGCGGATAAGCGGTAATTTAGAGATAAGGAGCTTAGCGCCTTTCAGAAAAGGCAAAAAAAAAAAAAGGGAGACCACGGAAAAAAATTCGTTTTGCAAGTAAGCCCCATAGAAAAAAACGTCTTGCGAAGCAGAAAAATGTCGGAAAGCCCTTTCGTCTTGCGCGTTTTTCGTTTAGCGGGGCATTCGTCTAGCGGGGTACCACTGTATCCGCATTTTGCAAAGAAAATAATATTTTGATACTATGGTATACCACATTGAAATGTTTAAATGTTTCTTTGTCCTTGAATCTTCCTGCCACACTTGCCATCCATTCATGCCACACAAGGGTGGCATGCCACACCCTTTGAGAACCCTTGGCTTAAGGGGTAAAGGTCTGTTCTGTGTTTATTTAGAGAGGGCAATTGTGCTGGAGAAGACCCCACCAGCCAGACTCTCTCCTGGGCTGACCGACAGGCTGTTCGTCTGCTTGCATAAAGAACTTGACAGCTTTTATAAAGACGGCAAAGTTGTCACAACTCGGCTAATAAGAAACCACAAGGAATTAGCTTTGTAGGGGAGAAACGTTGCCAGTCCAAAAACCTCAAGTGTTCTGTTTCTTCTCGTGAATGTAGCATCCCATGCCAGCCTGGGTTTGTTTTGTTTTTTATGTGTTTGTCTCATAGCCCGGAGCGGGGGTGGGGTGGGGCTAGGGCTAGGCAAGAGCAAGCCTTTAAATATGTGTGTGTGTGTGTGTGTTAATAAGCCGGTGCTTCAGCAAGAATACCATGATTCCCATCATAAATTCTTTTTTATCATTCCGTAGAAAGTGATTGCCAAAATCGTAGTCCAATTTCACACAGTCAATTCTGTAGTTAAACCATAATCATAACGATAGTAAAAGATTCTTTCAATCCCGCTTGCGTACTTCAAACAGTCAGGCTTTCGAAAGAGGTTTGCCAGGTAGAGTAGAAAATGCAAAATATATCAAAGAGAAATAATGGAGGCTCACCCCACCCTTCCGTTCCGACATACCAGTCCGATTGCAATGATAGTCCTTCTCCAAATCGATTCCTTGGCACCCAGATGCTGAGTCAATAAGCAGAATACTTTATCTCCCCTAGTTCAGAGCATGCCTCTTAATTAAGTCCAAATTTCATCTTAAAAAGCAGGTGTCCGCTGCTCATGTTGGCAGCTTTGGAGAGTTGCCAAAAACGCCCGGTGCATTGCACCCAGCGCCCCCTGCCCCCTCATTCCTTCTGGACGGGCAGCAGGTATTGGGCGCTCTGCGGGTGAAGCTGCCCCCCCCCCAGCCCAGGGTAATTACTCCCATGTTATCCTCAAATTCCATACAAAAAGGCTCCGATGTAATGGGGACAGCTGTTCACCATGGCAGCCAAACAGGAAGTCTAGGCAAGAGCGAGTCTTATCTATTTTATTATTATGACATTTATAGCCTACTTTTTGCCCAGGAAGCTGAAGCTGGTACATGTGGTTCTCCCCTTCCTTATTTTATCCTCACAACAACCCTGTAGGGTAGCTCAGCCTAGGAGACTTGAGTCTGGCCCCAGGTGACCCAGCATGTTCCATAGCTGAGTGGGGATTTGAACCGTGGTCCCCCAAGTCTAGGACACTTTTAAAGAGCCATTTAAGCTTGCGATTGCTAACATGTCTTGCGGCAGTGAGCTGTCCAGGTTGCCTGGGCATCGTGCCAATAACTGTTTAGATTTGACATGAGCCTCATGCAGCAAATCAGCTCCATTAGAAATTGCCCCGATTTCTCAAAAAAAATTTGGAAAAGTGGGATAGATATATGTTCAAAAATACAGTAAAGGTTCGCTATCTATGCTAGCATTCGATTGACGTTGGAGAGAAACTTGAGTTGAGAAATAAGACCGAGGGTACATACTGATATTTGGGACGCGGGTGGCGCTGTGGGTAAAACCTCAGCACCTAGGACTTGCCGGTGGCAAGGGGACGACAGAGGACGAGATGGTGGGACAGTGTTCTCGAAGCTACCAGAATGAGTTTGCCTAAACTGCGGGATGCAGTAGAAGACAGGAGTGCCTGGCGTGCTCTGGTCCAGGGGGTCACGAAGAGTCGGACACAACTAAAAGACTCAACAACAACAAATAAATGCAATAAATAAATAAAATAGTAAGTGTGCAGACTCTGCCCCTAGTCCAAGGCCCATCACAGGGTCCCCATCCTGCCTGCCATCTCTTCAAACAGACTTTACGCTCCCTTTTTCAGCTCCAGAAGCCAAACCGAGCCTCTTGGCCTGGAACTGGAGCTCTTGCCCTGCTTTGTCTCTGGAAAGAGAGAGTCGGGTCGGGTTTCGCCAGGAGAAACCGCAGTTTGAAGTATGGCAGCGCAGGGAGAGCTTGGAGGGGACTCGTGAGGTGGGAGGCCAGGGAAATTCTCCAAACCCCAGGCATAATATGGACCCTTCTGTGGCTCAGGCTTGGATCGAGCGCTGAGGATGGGAGGCTTAATCGATGTGCGCATGTGAGCCCTCCGGAACATGTGCATGCAACTTATTTATTTACTTTACCTATTTCATAAAATGTATGCACTGCTTGATTGTAAAAAAAACCCCAAAGCAGTTTGGAAAAAGATAAAACAATAAGATCAAGAAAGATTTGCAACCGTACTTTGAAACATATAAATAGTTAAAATACCAAAACGGATGAAACCCACAACAGCATTGCTAAGCATCTGGGTATGCTTGCCTAAACCAGGACGTTTTTGGCAGGCACCGAAAAGAATACAGGGAAGGCGTCTGCCTGATATCAATAGGCAGGGAGTTCCAACCTTCAAAATTATATGCCATTATATAAATTTATGGTGCAACAGCATTTGGATGAGGGAGTACTGTTCTGGTCGCCTGGCCTCAGAAAGGGTATTGCAGAGTTGGAAAACATTCAGAAAAGGCCAAGCAAAATGATAAACGGGATGCAGGGACAAGGGAAGTTGAAAGCGTTTTGGAACCTTTTAGTTTAGAGAAAAGACGATGGAGAGGAAGCAGGATTGAATTTTTTTAATTGGTGCCTGGCATGGAGAGAGCGGATGGGGACCAGTTTCCCTCCCTCTCTCGTCACACTAGAAGTTGTGGACCTCCAAGGAAGCTGGACGTTGGGAGAATCAGGATAGATAAAAGAAAGTCCTTCTTCACACTGTGGAACTTTGGAACTCCCTTCCACAGGAAGTCACCAACTTGGATGTCTGTAAAAGAGGATTGGACAAATTCATGGAGCAGGAGAAGGCTATCGATGGCTCTGCTCTGCCTCCATTGCTAGAGGCAATAGTGCTTCTCAAGGCCAGTTATTGGAAACCACAGGAGGGGAGAGGGTCTTGTGGTTGAATCCTGCTTGTGGGTTTCACAAATGCGTCTGCTGGGCTACTGTGAGACAGGGTGGTGGACTTTTGTTGTTGAGTCATTTAGTCGTTTCTGCCTCTTTGTGACCCCCTGGACCAGAGCACGCCAGGCACTCCTGTCTTCCACGGCCTCCGGCAGTTTGGCCAAACTCATGCTGGTAGCTTCCAGAACACTGTCCAACCATCTCATCCTCTGTCGTCCCCTTCTCCTTGTGCCCTCCATCTTTCCCAACATCAGGGTCTTTTCCAGGGAGTCTTCTCTTCTCATGAGGTGGCCAAAGTCTTGGAGCCTCAGCTTCAGGATCTGTCCTTCCAGTGAGCACTCAGGGCTGATTGCCTTCAGAATGGAGAGGTTTGACCTTCTTGCAGTCCCTGGGACCCTCAAGAGTCTCCTCCAGCACCAGAATTCAAAAGCATCCATTCTTCAGCGATCAGCCTTCTTTATGGTCCAGCTCTCACTTCCATACATCATACTGGGAGAACCATAGCTTTAACTGTATGGACCTTTGTTGGCAAGGTGATGTCTCTGCTGGACTAGAAAGGCCTTTTGGCCGGATCCAGCAGGCGCCTCTTACGCTGTTATGTTCTTAATTTCTCGTTCCCCCGCTGCTGCCGGGCCCTGACCATCAGAGAATGCATCTGAGAACATGCAAAGTGCCTTTCCTACTCCCCTGGCTGTCCTGTGCACCGTCCTGGGATGGAGTCCTGGTGGTTTTAGGCAGCCTCTCCGCTCCCCACCCTCTTTTTTGGGCACTGTGCGCTGCCCATAGTCCTTGGCAGGCTCCTGGAGGGAGGCTGGCTGGATGGAAACAAGCTGGCCCCACTTTCTCTCCCTTGCGCCTCTTTGCTCTTTAAAGCCTGACCAGGTCCTGGGGCTGCTGCTGCACAATTATAACGCAATGCAATTAAAGCCCCTATAAAATGCCAGCAGCATGGAAGTGGTCCATGAGCGAAAGAACAGGCTGTTTGTTGTGCTTGGCAGAATTCATTTCATGGAACCATCGCGGCAAGAGGCACCCTCTGTCCACTCCAAGCCTGGTGGGCCGGGGGAGAGGGGGGGAGAAGGGATGGAACCTGGAACACATGGTGGGCTTGTGCCAAACAGTCTTCCTGGAGCATTTGGGGGGGGGAGCAGAAAGGGGGCTTTTTCAGCGGGGGAAGTCTTGGGTGGGTCGCCCTCTCCCCCTACCAATGTTACTCACAGTTCTTGCATTTACCCTTCTCTGCCGCTGCACTAAATCATAGAATTGTAGGGCTGGAAGGGAACCCAGTGGTCATCTAGTCCAACCCGCTGCAGTGCATCCCGAACAACCAAGACACGTGCTATGCGGACGTGTGTCTTCATCTTTTGCAGTTTGTTGCTGAGTTTAATTAGTTTTGAATGCTTCTTTGAATAGCTGTCCTTGCCTTTTGTTGGTCATTTCAGTATTTTATTTTGCGTTGTAAACCCCTTTGAGGTTTTGTAATGTACACATAAAAGGAAGCCCTTCTTTATGCAGTGTGGAGTTAACCTGTGGAACTCCCCCCCACAGGAGGCAGTGATGGCCAGCGACTTGGATGGCTTTTAAAGAGGATTCAGCAAATTCGCGGAGGAGGAGAGGGCTTCCGATGGCTGCTAGCCTCTCCTCTCCACAGTCAGAAGCAGCAATGCTCCTGAACGCCAGTTTCTGAGTTGCTCTTGTGCTCAAATCTAAGTTCTTTGTCTCTTACTACAATCAAGTACTATGTAGATTTCGATAAATAAGTAAATAACACTTAGCAGAGTGGAATGAGTATGGATGGAGGACATAAATAGCAACACCCTAGAGGTCCCAGGCCTCTAAGGAAGTCAGATTAGCCTCAACCAGAGCCAACACTGGCCCCGTTCTGGTGGAACGCTCTGCCTCATGAGACCAGGGCCCTGCGGGATCTGATTTCTTTCTGCGGGGCCTGTAAGACAGAGTTGTTCTTCCTGGCTTTTGGCTTGGAATCAACTTGATCCCCTCTTTCTTTTTTCCTTTTCCTTTCTGTGACGGAACTCCTACTTGGGGACTTCCCTGGCTTTTTTCTGGCCCACGTAGGACCAGTCTGGATAGTTAGCCTTGGTGAAGACTTGATGTTTTTATCCCCAAAAAAGTTTTTGAGTTTTTGCTGAAATGAGGCTGCATTTTAATGTTGTACTTAATCTTGTTTTTAAGTTGTATTTTAATCAATTGTTTTTATACCAGGTGTTAGCAGCCCTGAGCCCGGTCTTGGCTGGGGAGGGTGGGGTATAAATAAAAATCATCATCATCATTATTATTATTATTATTATTATTATTATTATTATTATTATTGAAGCACTATCTTACAGGAGGCTCCCTTCATCTTTGGGACTGTGAGCAATGATTGAGGTTTTCCAGGCGCCAGGTGCGTTTTGCTTCTGGCGCGGATCCAGTTCCAACTAGGTGGAAATTTCTGTGCACTGGGTTGGTGACCACAGTTTCAAAATCTGCCTTAGTCCACAGTTAATGCCATTTCCACTGTGTGTGCTTCTCCTTCTTGCGTACTGGGGCAAGTGAATATGTAGTTGTAAGAGCATTGCAGTTGAGATCAAAGAATTGTAGTATTGGAAAGGGACCCCAAGGGTCAACTAGTCCAACCCCTGGACCAACAGGCATTCTGTTGTGGCGACCATAACCTGAGCCTGAGTTTCTGATGCTGACTCTGAGCCAGCTGCCCTGTGAGCCCTCCTGGCTTCGTTTTTCATGCCCAGAACTCAGGAGTGCAAGAAGCCCCAGTCCTCCCTCCTCGGCTTGCTCCCAGACCTCTACACCAGGGGTGGCCAACTCCCAAGAGACTGCGATCAGTTAAAAACTGGCAGTGATCTACCTCCTTTTTGGGGGTTCAAGTTGTTGACCTTTTTTTAGAAAAGAAAACCATGTTTTTGGGGGGTTCAGGTCAGAGTTATTGAGCTTTTTTAGGGAGGAGGAAAACCCCGTTTTTGGGGAGTGCAAGCCTTTTTTTTAGCTTTTTTGGGGGGAGCCAGTGATCTACCACAGACGTCCAGTGATCTACCAGTAGATCACGATCTACCTGTTGGACGTGCCTGCTCTACACCATTCACATTTCAGGTTTAAAGTTTGGTAGGTTTTTATCCCTCGGCTCAAATACATTTTACTATGGTGGATTGCGTACAATAAAATACATGCCATAAAAATATAATTCATGCAATAAAATATAATATAAGAGCAATATAACAGACAGAAATAAAAAACAGCAGACGAAAGCAGCATAATACCCAATCAACTCGTTGTTAAATGTTCTTAAAGAGCCTTGGGGAAATTGGAAAGGTCTCTCTGCCTGTTGCTGCAAACCTGACAGTTTGGGTGCCAGGTGAACATCCCTAGAGAAGAGCAGTGGGTCAGCTGGGTGCTGCTACCAAGAAGGCTCTCTCCCCATCATGTCGTCTTCTTCTTTGGCGATCCCTCGTAGCCAAGTAAGATTGTCTTCCATGAACACGGTCTTAACCATGAGTAGGCAAACTAAGGCCCGGGGGCCAGATCCGGCCCAATCACCTTCTCAATCTGACCCGCGGATGGTCCGGGAATCAGCGTGTTTTTACATGAGTAGAATGTGTCCTTTTATTTAAAATGCATCTCTGGGTTATTTGTGGGGCCTGCCCTGGTATTTTTACATGAGTAGAATGTGTGATTTTCTTTAAAATGCACCTGTGGGTTATTTGTGGGGCACAGAATTTTTTTCCAAAGGAATTTTTTCTCCCCCAATTCCCCCCCCCCCACAAGGTCTGAGGAACAGTAGACTGGCCCCCTGCTCAAAAAGTTTGCTGACCCCTGGTCTTAACAGTGAGTCTGTGACTGACTGTGGAGGCCAATTCTGGGTCCTGCAGGTTGGGGGTGCCCAGGCAGATATTTGCATGTGCAAAACCCCCGTTTCACATCCTGCCCATTGCTGCTGGCACCTGCGGCTGCTCTCAGCTTGGCCAGCTGCTTCCCAAGAACCTTCCTGTCCCACAAGCAATGAAAGGAGCAGCACAGAGGGCACAGGCTCCTTCTGGCTGCTTCAAGGGCCAGGTGAGCCTTGCAGCCCTGTGCTGGGAGAGATTTATCCTTCCTGAGCGCAGCTCTGACGCTCCCTTCTCCTTGGGCACTGTTTACCTTTGCAATCTACGCCCAAAGTGACTCTCTTTCAGCTGTTTGTTTTCACCTGATAACTGGCCAGCAGGCAATTTGCTGGTCCTCCAGCAAGAACCAACTAGCAGCCTAGATGAAGTATAGAATTGTAAGGGACCTTTAGAGTCATCTAGTCCAACCCCTTGCAATGCAACACACATTCCACCGTCCAATTTGAAACCATAGTGCGGAGTGGCTTTGCTCCGATGCAACCTCATCTAACTTCCCCTTGTTAACGGAGAAATCCAAGGGCTCCCTTGGACAAAAAGCAAAGACACCAACCAGGACAATTGGAGCAAAACAGCAGCCAGTAGGCTTGAAGACTGTCGTGACAGGACTCCCACCTGCCACAAGGTGGAACAGGATGGAAGCCCCGAACAAAAGGAGACCAAAAGTTTTATTAGCTACTAATCCCTCATGCTACACCCCTAAGACTACATCACAACTACATCATTGACACATCACAAAAAGGGGGGGGTTGAGGGAGGAGTTGTGGTGGTAACCTGTGTCTCTTGTCACCTGTCCGGTTCCTGCTTTCCCCCTCCCCATGAGTACTTTCCAGAGGACAAAGAGGAGTTCCGTGTTTCCTCCCTCCAGAGGGAAGAGCTGTTAACTGTCCTTTGTTTCAGTCCATGCTGAATCAACTCCTATATGCAGGCCCTTTGTGAGTGCAATGATCTGTCTAGGACCATCAAGGTTGTCATGCCAACTGGGTAGGGATCACCGCGGACGTGTTGGCTGCCTTGTGTCAAGTCTCCCCCCTTTGATAGTCCTTCCTTCATAGTGTAAAATAAAAGTGGAACGGTACAGATCCGATGTACGGGTGATTTTCTATGAATTTATAACAGAAGCATCACGTATGTCGTGTGTGAGTGTGTGTGTTGTGTTGGTACAAACTGAATGATTGGGGGGCGTGTCCTGCAACACCCTCAAACAGATCAGAACGAAGGGTCATTAGATAGCCAACACCACCTGATCAGTCTGCAAACAAACTGGGAAGAAGGGCTCGATAAACAGGCCACTTAGAAGCCCCCTTATCTCCTGAGACTGGGAGGAGACTGGGCTTAATTCTGCCTGGTGCTGTTGAGTCTCTTAAGACATCTCTGACATCAACAAGTAGCATGTGGGAGAGGGGATGTTAAGGGCTGCCAAATTTTCTCATCTCCCCTCTTCCTTTCCCAGCAGCAGGACGCCTGCTCTGTGGTTCGTGGACCACCAAGGTGGCATTCGGCAGGGGGCACTCAGTGGCCCCCCTGCCATTGTGCACTCGTCCTGGCTTGGCTTGGATCAAGGATCCCACACTGTGGCCAGTGTGCCAGCTGCCATGGAAAGTGGGCTGAGTCCCAGCACTACCCCAGGAACCCCGGGCATCTGCTGTGTGCCAGCCTCTCCCCTCCATCTTCTCTATACCCCCCCTCCCCATCATTCAGACAGGGCAGGCCACTGAGCTGACAAGCATCCCATCCGTCACGCTGCAGGGGAAACAGAGCCAGCGGCAAAGACCTTCTAGGGCTGGTTCCCTGGAAGAAGGGGGTCAGGTCTCTCTGACTTATGGGTGCGAATAGAAGAGCCTGTGCTGGATCAGGCCAGTGTCCCATCTAGGCCAGTATCCTGCTCTCACCATGGCCAATCAGATGCCTGTAGGAGACCCAAAAGCAAAACCTCAGCACCAGATCCTTCTCCCCTCCCGCAGTTTCCAGCAACCAGCCTCTGACTGCAGGTAGAGAAAAGCCATCATGGTTAATAACCATTATGCACCCCCCTCCCCAATGCATTTCTCTAATCCTCTTTTAAAGTCATCCAAGTTGGTGGACATTGCTGCCTCTTGTGGCAGGGAGTTCCGCAGTTTAAGTGTGTGCTGCAGGAATAAGCCATTTCTTTTGTCTGTTGTAAATCTTCCACCATTCAGCTTCCTTGGATGCCTATTTTTTTCACTGTGCCATCAATGATTTTACAAATGTCTGTCACTCCGTCTCTTATTTGCTGTTTCTCATCCCAACATCGTAGCGCCAGGGTTGTGTTCCCGTTGCTGTACGGAATGCGAGAGGAGCATAGCGGTCGTACAATAGATGGAAAGGCACCCAGAGAGGTGGAAGACCTTAGAGGCTGGAGAAGGCTGCTCTGGCTAACCCTGCTGCTCCCAAACTGTCTCTGTAAGGGGTATAGAAAGAGAAGGGAGCCCGGAAATAGGGCAAATGGCCCCAGAGGCAGAAGAGAGGGTGAACAAAATAGGTGGTGCAGGAGCAGAGTGGCTGAAACAGTTCCCAGTTAAGACTCTGGCAAGTGTAGCAAACACAATGGCATGTTTGTGCCAATTCACGTTTGCTTCCCCTACAAATGACATTTTATTTATCCCATTTCATAAAATTTGTACACCACTTGAGTGCTAAATAACAAGCACCTCAAGCGGTTTAGTAAAAAAGATAAAACAGAAATGTTACGAGGAAGAAGAGTTTGCAACAATAATGCAAGGCTTTCAGAAAGTTAACAATAGACTAAAAATGGATTAAATCTCACTCTACCTTTCTAAACATCAACTTTCTAAAGCACTGAGTAGGTTTGTCTAAACAAAAACAAAAAAACAATTAGCAGGCGATTCTGGTTCCTGCCTGATATCAATAGGCAGGGAGTTCCAAAGTGAGACTGAGTTCTTGCCAATGTGGAACGGAAATTATGCGGCACCCGTACAGGGCCAGTTCTGCAAACTGAAGTGGTTGAGTGGGTGCATATGGGGACAGGTCATCTCACAGGTAAACTGGTCCGGAGTTGTTAAAGGGCTTTATTTACTAATAGTAAACACCTTGAACTTGGCTTAGTAGCAGATCAGCAGCCGGTGCAGTTATCTGAGCTCAGGTGTCATATGCTAGCAAGATCTCACTCCTGCCAGCAATTGTGTTGCAGCATTCTGCACCAACTGAAGCTTCCAGCTTTAATATTTATTTATTTATTTATGCATGCATGCATGCATACATACATACCCTGCCCATCTAGCTGGGCTTCCCCAGCCACTCTGGGTGGCTTCCAACAAAATATTAAAATACAGTAATGCATCAAACATTAAAAGCTTCCCTAAACAGGGCTGCCTTCAGATGTCTTCTAAAAGTCTGGCAGTTGTTGTTTTCTATGACATCTGGTGGGAGGGCGTTCCACAGGGCAGGCGCCACCACCGAGAAGGCCCTCTGCCTGGTTCCCTTTAACTTGGCTTCTCGTTGCGAGGGAACGATGGGGTGGAGACGCACCTTCAGGTATACTGGGCCGAGGCAGTTTAGGGCTTTCAAGGTCAGCACCAACACTTTGAATTGTGCTTGGAAACGTACTGGGAGCCAATGTAGGTCTTTCAGGACCGGTGTTATGTGGACTCAGCGGCTGCTCCCAGTCACTAGTCTAGCTGCTGCATTCTGGATTAATTGCAGTTTCCGGGTCACCTTCAAAGGGAGCCCCATGTAGAGCGCATTGCAGTAGTCCAAGCGAGAAATAACCAGAGCATGCACCACTCTGGCGAGGCAGTCCATGGGCAGATAGGGTCTCATCCTGCATACTATGCACAAGGGAAACTCCACATAGAGCACATCGCAGTAATCCCGTCTTGAAGAAACCAGTTTGGAGATGTAAAGTGAAGGCAAATCCAAAGTGTGCATTCAAAGCTGTAATGTGTGAATGAAGGAGTGCTTTGCTCTTGATTAGGAGCAGCAAGGAATTTCCCCCAAACGGAGGCTCTCTGCGCAGCTTTCCCTTTCATTGGTCGGCAAGGCCTCTGCTTCCCCAGCAAATATTTCCCCTGTTCAACCCTGTTTGTGCTACCAGAAGCTTTCAGCTCTGCCGCCGCCTGCAGCTGCTGACTGGGGGCCTCTGTGTTCCCCAGGCGGGCTTGCTCAATGAGCACCATGGGTCAGAGGGTTCTAGTGCGCGGCAGAGGAGGAATCAAAGGCATTCTTGTTTGGCTGGGACGTGGCTTGACTGCGTGGTTTCTCAGGGCAAGATGGTCAGGCTCAGCGATGCACTCATCCCCACGCAAGGCATGTGTCAAAGCTGACAGTCGCATTCTCATGGCTGTTACTTTTGGCCTTGCCGACCAACTTTTGGCCATTGCATGTGTTTTGGGAAAATTAACAAATCGCAGGACGGCCTTCATCTTCTGGGTTGTAAGGAGGCTGTGAAGCAGAGACGTTTTGTGTCTTTATTTTCAGCCTTCTTCTGTTCTGTTCTGCTCTGTTCTGCTCTGTTCTGTTCTGTTCAGATTTTATTGAATTTCAAAATATTAACAAACACCAAAAGGAAAATAAATAAAGATTCTCAGGCATGCAAAAACTAAAGTAAATGAAAGTCATTAGCATCTAAGAGTTTAATGGGAAAAAATGCCTCTTTTCAGATTTTGGAATCAACGGTGTACCAATACCAAATAATAATGCACCATTAATGTTGTGGCATTTCACTTATTGCATTAAGTTCTTTGCAGGCTGGAGATGATGGAATATAATAAAAATAATACATAATATGTTTTTTAACACCTCTGGTCTATACTAGCCAAACTGTGCCATGAACTGGGAGCACCTCCTTGCCATGTGCTTCATTTTAATTTATATACAATGAAACCATGCAAGATTTGATGAAAATTGTCATGAGTTTTGTTCCCAGGACACTTAATTTCTGCGATAAGGCTGTTTGCCAAACAGTGCTATCCCACTGGTCTAGAGAATTCAAAGTGTTCCCGTTTCTCGCTATGGCTACATGTGCTGCCATTAAAAGAGGTGTTGCAGTTTCTCTGCTTCTTAAATGTTCGGTTTCTTTGTATAGAAGAATGCAGGAGAAAATGGAACACTGTGAGATGTAATTGAAAAATGTTTTTCTTATGTTCTTATCCTACTGGGGACCCATTTGCCCAGCCCAGTCTGAAGAGGCAGCTGTGAGTTAGGGTCTCCCGCCTGGCCAGTTGCCCCCTGGGGAGGAATCTGGTGGGAACAGTTATTTATTTTGCCTTTGGGCAGCGGGCGAGTTTGTTGCAGGGCGTTCTGGGCTCTGGAGAAGAGGCTGCCTTATCCGGAGGCCTTGGCTCAGCGCGCTGCACCAGGCTTTCATAACTGTGCCCCTGCTAAGTATTCATTGGCACTGGGGCTGTGTATGCGGCTTGCTTTGCCAGCCCTTAATCACTCCAGCCTCGCTCCTGGCCGTAAGTCACCGAGAGATTAAAGCAGAAGGGAAAACAGCTGGGCTGGCAGCAAAGCCCTTCCTTGTCCCGAGGTCTTGGGGGCTGAGAGAGAAGGAGGCAGGTGAGAGGAGACTTTACCCCTCGGTCCTCTTCCTCTGCTACCCCCAATCCTAAAAATTCTGCTGCACTGAACTAGCGTCAGCATCTCTGCCCAGTTTGCCCAGACAGCCGTGCCAACTTGGCTTATGGCGGCAGCCGCAAAGGCTTCTGGGGTCTGTGTGAGGCCTCCTTTGCCCTCACCTGCCCCCCAAATTCCCCTTTACAGTGGTACCTCTGGTTAAGAACTTAATTCGTTCCACAGGTCCGTTCTTAACCTGAAACTGTTCTTAACCTGAAGCACCACTTTAGCTAATGGGGCCTCCTGCTGCTGCCGCGCCACCGGAGCATGATTTCTGTTCTCATCCTGAAGCAACGTTCTTAACCCGAGGTAATATTTCTGGGTTAGCAGAGTCTGTAACCTGAAGTGTATGTAACCTGAAGCGTATGTAACCCAAGGTACTACTGTATGGCCTTCCGTCTCCGACACAATCTCTCTCCAGCTGAATTTTTCTCCTTTCACATCCTTACCCCTTTAGGTGCATGAAAAGGCCAACCCCTGATGGACTTTGAAGGCAGGACCCGATTTTCCTTTTTGTTGTGTCCTGGGCAAGAGCAGAGCTACGCCACCCTCTAACTGAAAACATCTAGGGCCCCATCCGATATGAAGTCCTGGTGCCCTCTTTCAATTCCTCCTCATGCATCCCACATTTCCCAGAGCCTCCTGACAGACAGTCCTTTACTGCTGGAATTGTTTTCATTAATGTAATGTATTATACAAGAGGGTGGGGAGAGCAGGGAGTGGAGCTCGCAAGGAGAGACCCCTGGCTTTTCTTCCCCTCCCACCTTGTATAATCAATTTTATTAATCGAAACAATCCCAGAAGTAAAGGGCTGTCCTCCAGGAGTCTTTTGGACTAGAAATTCACGGTAAGAATTTTGTTTCGCTCTCCTCCAAATAGCACGGTCCTCCGTTTTCTCCCCCCTTAATCCAGATATTCCCTCTACTTTGAAGACCCAAGTAGGAGAGCTACATCAGCCGCATGGTGGATCTCTGAATTTAGGCAGAAGAAGGCTTGGGGCAGCAACACCTGGAGGAGAGTTATGGCGGGAACAAGGGGGAGTTAAAGGAGACGTGGAAAGATTCACAACCCATATTGAGTGGAGGTATGGAGGGCCAGCAGGAGAGATGTCTTTCTGTTCGGATTCATAGACTCATTGAATTGTACAGTAGGAAGGGACTCCAAAGGTCATCCAGTCAAACCCTGTGCAATGCAGGAATATCAGCTAGATCATCCATAATACAGGGCCATACAGTCGTACCTCCAGTTGCGTAAACTTTGGGATACGTAAGCGGCAAACCTGGAAGTATATTTCTGGGTTTTTGCCATGCACGCATGTACAGGAGTGGTCTTCCACCATGCGTGTGTGTGTGTGTGTGCAGATTCGGTCTCTCCAGTTGCAAAAACCTTGGGATCCGTCGGACCTCTGGAATGGATCCTATCCGCAACCAGAGGTACCAGAAAGGGTTACTTCCGGGTTTCGCTGCTCGCGCATGTGCAGAAGCGCAAAATGACATCACACGCATGCGCAGAAGCAGTGAATTGCAACCCTCAGATGCGCCGCTGCAGGTTGCATTATTTTCATGTTGTGAACTGGCCTCTGGAATGGATCTCGTTCGCAACCAGAGGTACCACTGTACATCCTCTGCTTAGAAACCTCCAAGGAAAGAGAGTCCCCCAATTATTTGCACCTGCACATTTAAATTAGCACATGCACATTTTACACAAACCCATGTCCTCTATTTGGGGGTTGATGCATGAGTGCAATGTCTCATGCACAGCCTCCATTTCTCTTCCCAAGCCCGCTTTTCAGCCAAGCCTTTTCTCAGCTATCCTAACCCGATCCTGAGAGCCTGGCCTGCTGGATGAGACCAGAGGGCCGCCCATTGCAGCACCCAGCTTCCCAAGATGTCCACCAGCGGGACGTGAAGGCAACAGTCCCCTTTCCCGTCTGCTGCACTCGGTGGCCCCCGCTGCCTCTCTCTAAGATGCTCCGGATGTTCAGCATCGTGACTCATGCCAATGGCAGGCAGTCCCCCTGCGCCTCCATGAATTTGTCTAATTCCTCTTTACAGCCATCTGGGCTAATGGCTGTCACCGCCTCTTGTGACACAGCGTTCCATCAATTTAATTACGCTTGATGTGCGGAAGTTCATTCCTTTGTCTGACCCAGAAAAGAAAAAAGAAAAAGAAAAGATGTTTTCCGGAACGCTTCAGATGAATGTTCATGGGCTGGGAGCGTGGAGCCCTCTTGCCACAGTCCAGCTCTGGACAACCTAGCAGTTCGAAAGCACACCAGTGCAAGTAGATAAATAGGTACTGCTGTGGCGGGAAGGTAAACGTCGTTTCCATGTGCTGCTCTGGTTTCCGTCACAGAGTCCTGTTGCACCAGAAGCAGTTTAGTCATTCTGGCCACATGTCCCGGAAAGCTGTCTGCGGACAAACACCGGCTCCCTCGGCCTGAAAGCAAGATGAGCGCCGCAACCCCATAGTCTCCTTTGACTGAACTTAACCATCCAGGGGTCCTTTACCTTTACCTTTTTTACCGTTGAACCTGGGACCTTCTTGCATGGCAGACACTCTGCTCCTGAGCGATGCCCCTTCTGAATACCAGATACTGGAAACCTTTTTACCCAAATCCCACAGGTTGGCCCCTGTGAGAACAGGATGCCTGGTGGGCATTTGGCCTAATCCAGCAAGCTCATCTTATTTTCAGGGACCTTAGCATAATAATAATACAGTGGTACCTCTGGATGCGAACGGGATCCATTCCGGAGCCCTGTTCGCATCCAGAAGCGAACGCAACCTGCTCATGCGTGGGTCGTGATTCGCCACTTCTGCGCATGTGCGTGACGTCATTTTGACCGTCTGGGCATGTGCAAGCGGCTGAACCCGGAAGTAACGTGCTCCGTTACTTCCGGGTCGCTGCAGCGATCAATCCAAAAATACTTATCCTGAAGCTACTTCAACCCGAGGTATGACTGTAATCATAATAAAATGTTATTTATATCCCACCCTCCCCAGCCGAAGCCGGGCTCAGAGTGGCTAAAAACAATAAAAGTAGCACAGCATTCTAAAATCAATTCATTTAAAAATCAATTCAAAATCAAATCAAATTAATGGCAACCATTGGGCTAGAGTTGTGTGAGGATTACCAAAGGAGGGGGTCAGACTGTGCCGTGGCCAAAGGCCTGGTGGAACAGCTCTGTCTTGCAGGCCCTGCGGAAAGATGTCAAGTATATGCTTTGCTATAGTACTACAGACCTCTTCCTCACTTGAGTAGCATTCCTTCATACAATGGAGATTATCGTGGCTCTGAACGAAGAAGTATCCTCCCCGCCACCCAGCCATGAGCTCTTGAACCGTCTTTCTTTCCCAAGAATGCGTTTACTTTGATTCTCATTGATCCCCTTGATCCCGCTTAGTAAATACACTTGCTCTCTTTGAACTGCCATTGACTTCAAAGTCGCCTGAGCGCCAATGTGTTTGGAATTAGCTCCTCTGTTGGTAATTCATAACCCGCAAACATTTGTTGTTTATGCCATTCATAAATTGTGGCTTGTTACTTCATCAGACTGCTGGGCTCTGATCTTGCGGTGCGTAACCCATGGCACAGATGAAAACATCAGCGTCCTCCCAGATCAGTGTCTTGTGAACCCTCCGACACATTTGGCGACCACTTGCTCCTAAATGGAAGTTCGGAGTCGCCGAATTCGTGGCAGGTTTGTCATGGAAAGGGGCCTTGCTCCAGACATTACTCTCACTCGGAGCGGGAAGTTGAGCTCAGTCTATAAAGTTGTCTACTTGCAGACGCGGCAACGGCAGATGAATTAGGAGCTTGGAAGCTCATGTGGTGTCCTTCAGAGAAACAGAGTTCTGTTTGCTCTTATCTTCTCGCATCCCAGCCCTCCAGGAACTTCTGGTGATGCAAGGCTTTCTCAAAAGCACAGCCTTTTCTCTCGGCCGTAGGCCTTGTTCCGGATATGCCCCACACTGAAACAGAGAAGTTCCTAGTGGGCTGTGCGGTGAAAGGGGGGGTACCGCAAAGCAGGAGCTCTGCCCGTTTACCCAACTCCTGGTTTGCAGAGCCTTTGTCCCCTCTGGGGAAAGCCAGAGAGCCACAGCAATCTCGCCTGGCAATTGTGGTTTGCTTGAGTTATGAAACCGTGCTTTGCTGAGCGGCAGCCTCTGTGGTGGCAAAGGGAGGGAGGGCGAGGCTGGCACCAGAACAGCCTCTCCAGCCCAGCCCCCATGGCTTTGTTTGCTCTTGCTGAATTGGTCAGCAGGCTGGTTAGAGAAGAACAAAAGGGGTGAGGAGGACCCAGGAGATGCCTTTTGGGGACGGAATGCAGCCAATGCAGGGTGTGTTATTCTTGTGTTGCGCAGCACCAACGTTGGACAGTGATTGCGAATTTCAGAATTCCAGTGCACCTGTGTTTTAAAAGAGACAAATGCTTAGGAGCTCTGGTTGCTTAGAATAGAAAGTCAGGTGCCTAGTTCTCAAGGTTAAGGATGGAATATTTGAATCATACAGGCATTGGTCCTTGAATTACTGTACTCAGATCACCTCCCCTTTCTTCTAAATCCCCTCTTAAGACTTGATTCTTCAGCAAAGCCGCTTTGGAACCAAGCTGTCTCACTTTCCTTGATTCTTCATCCCTTGTCATTGCCCCTCTTCTTCCTTAGAAGTCTTTGTTTCCCTGTTGCCTTTTGGAACTGTCTGCAAAAGGTGTACAGTGGTACTTAATTCGTTCCGGAGGTCCGTTCTTAACCTGAAACTGTTCTTAACCTGAAGCACGACTTTAGCTAATGGGGCCTCCCGCTGCTGCGCAATTTCTGTTCTCATCCTGAAGCAAAGTTCTTAACCTGAGGTACTATTTCTGGGTTAGTGGAGTCTGTAACCTGAAGCGTATGTAACCTGAGGTAAAGGGTAAAGGGACCCCTGACCATTAGGTCCAGTCGTGGCCGACTCTGGGGTTGCGGCGCTCATCTCGCTTTATTGGCTGAGGACGCCGGCGTTCAGCTTCTGGGTCATGTGGCCAGCATGACTAAGCCGCTTCTGGCGAACCAGAGCAGTGCACGGAAATGCCGTTTACCTTCCCGCCAGAGCGGTACCTATTTATCTACTTGCACTTTGACGTGCTTTCAAACTGCTAGGTTGGCAGGAGCAGGGACCGAGCAACTGGAGCTCACCCTGTCGCGGGGATTCAAACCGCCGACCTTCTGATCGGCAAGTCCTATGCTCTGTGGTTTAACCCACAGTGCCACCCGCGTCCCTGTAACCTGAGGTACCACTGTATTAAAAGTATTTTTGAATCACCACCTCTCCTCAAAAATAGATCACCTGATTTAATTGGGGACATCTATCAGCCTTCAAGTAGGACCCCCACTTAGCAGCTTGCGGTGCTAAGCAGCAGTTCTTTAAAATGGGAAGCTAAAGAGAACTACTCCCACCCCCCAGTTGTGGGTCAATGCTGGCAAGGTGTGTTGGCACGGGCAGTTTTCCCTCTGTAATTGGAGGCAGCACTGCTCCTGAATACCAGCTGCCTGAAACCACAGGAGGGGAGACCCAGGTAACTACCGACAGGTGAGCCTGACATCAGTACCAGAAAAGGTCCTAGAACAGATCATTCAGCAGTTGGTCTGTGAGCCCTTAATGAAGGATGTGATCACAGCATCCTCTTCTAAGTGCTCACAGATCGTCTGTTTAATTTACATGGGATATTTAATAATGCGTGATCTCATTTTTATGCTAATAATAAACATGATAATATTCCTACCTGTTGAGAATATTAAGAGCCTAATGACTCATATCGATAGCATTAGTGCCCACACAGTAGTTGCTGAGCTAATCACGCTCTATAAACTTGTATGTGTAACACAACGCACTGTGCATTGCACAACTGCTTTGTCGTATTCGCAGGGTTTTGCTTACGGAAACATGCAAATGTGCTTGCGCATAATAATATGATCTGCCATACTGCCTAAGTCAGAAATGCTCGGTTCATGGCACAGATTCGCAAGCCATTCAGAGCTGTGTGTGCATTGAATGTGAAATTGAAGCCTTTTTTACCTAGGGATCCATTAGCCACGCCATCCCCTGGA
>JAXCMG010000039.1:1319954-1335929 GCA_034642415.1 Podarcis siculus | reverse complement strand
GAGCAACAGAATAAAATATTGAGAGAAACCTTTCCCATCTCCCTTTAAAATATGTGTTTGTTACGAACTGCGTAAAGCGCATGCAAGAGAGTCGGGACCCAAGGATTTGTGCCGGCAGCCACTCAAACCCCTCCGTCTCCTGGGGTTGAATAGCTGGTCCTCTCCCTTCCTGTCCGCATTTGTGGAACCTGATCTGGCGATCTGGTGTGTGACCTATGAAACCAGGGGCTGGAGCAGTTTATTGTGCCCCTTCTGTGACCATCGGTTGTGTGTGCATCCATTTGTGCATCCATCCCTCCAAACCCTCTTTTGCAGTCTGTTGCCACTGCCTCTCTCGCTCGCTCTTCGAGTGGGATGTTTTTCGAATTTTACTTTTAACACACACACGCGCACACACAAAAACCAGCAAAGAAATTAAATTTCACAAGTCCAGAGGACACAGATATGTTCCTTTCAGAGCCAAGAGTCCAGGGCAAAAATATGGCTAGCTAATGTCGCGGCTGACGAGGTAGTTTTTCATTTATTGGGTGAGGGCTGGAGTGCAATGGGTTTCTCGTGTGCTTTAATGGAGAAAGCATGTGGAAAGCGAAGGATTTATGGCCCCGCTGTTTACGTGTGAGTCTGAACAGCATATGTGCAAGCGAGGGGGGGGGAGGGTGTTGGAGCTGGCTGTTAAAACAATGGCTCTCATCTTCCGTGCCAGTCCATGCTGCCTGCAAGAGGAAAGGGGGGATGTTAGTTTTATTCCTCATAGGAATTTGAGGCACATGCATGCTCCCTCAGGGCCAACAGCAACTGCAAAGGTCTGGCTCATATAAGACTATTTGGAAGCTTTATTCTTTGTAATGATGGAACTCCCTGCCTCTTGAGATCAAGCGGGTGCCTTCGCTGAACTTTTTTCGGCGCCAGGCAAGCCAGCCCAAGTGTTTAGGAAGCTGAGGTAATTTTAATGTGTTTTTAATATTTTAACTTTTTGTATGTTTTAAATTAGAGATGTTATTTTTCCCCCGTGATTATTTTGTTGTTGTTTCTTTTCTGTTTGTTCTATTTGTATTCTTTTTGTTAACAAATCAATTTTAAAAAGCAGGGTAGGAGGCGTGAGGGGAATGGGCTCAACCATCTTTTCTGGGGCCCACAAGGGTTGAAAAATTCCTGAAAGGGGACGATTCTCAACAAACACCACTGCTTGGCACCGTTGCTTTCTTTGTTCCCTTAGCTTCCCCAGGCCTGGACCGAATGCATCACAGAACCATAGAATCGTACAGTTGAAAGGGACCCCGCAGGGTCATCCAGTCCACCCCCACCTCCGCCACAGTGCAGGAATCTCAGCTAAAGCATCCCTGACAAACAGCCATCCAACCTCTGCTTAAAAACCTCCAAGGAGTCCACCACCTCCTGAAGGAATCTGTTCCAGTTTCAAATGACTCTTCCCATCAGAAAGTTCTTCCTGATGTTTTTCTTTCCATTTTAAATGTTTTTTATTCAATTTTAAGCATTGTATAACAAGCCTCTTCTAAAGCCATCCTGCAGCAGGGAGTTCCACAGATCATTACAAAATGGTCTGGAAACCAAGCCTTATGAGGAACAGTGGAGGGAGTTGGGTCTGTTTAGCCTGGAGATAACGATAACCATCTTCAGATATTTCATGGAACGAGATTACGACTAAACATCAGGAAGAACTTTCTGACAGTAAGATCTGTTCAGCCGTGAAAGAGGGGGTTGGACTAGATGGCTTCGTGGGAACCCAGTTCTGTGATTCTGTCACCTGTTTCAAGCTCAGGCCCACAGCTGAAGCACCTTGAGGGTTGTCACTTTGAAATCTCAGAGCCCTCACAAAGGTGCCATTATTTCCAAAGTTCTTGTGCTGACAGTCAAACCACCTCAAAAGCAGTTCAGTTATGTAATGCAAATGAGCCCTCTCAGTAGATTAGCTTCAGCTCAAAAGCTTCTCTTCTCTCTCTCTCCCACATTGGGGTTCTGTGAGCCCCTGTTCCTGGCAGGGGCTGTGCATCTGGAAACACTTGCCTGCCTCAGTTCCTCAGGGAAGCTTGCCAGACCTCTGGCCTCTGCCCAACCACATCATGTGGCGCTGAGTTCCACGGTCATTTAGCCGCCAAATGCCGACTGTGTAAGAAAACAACCGAGCCAGCCAGCCCTGTGATTTACGCTGCCCTGAAAGGTTTAAAAGCTACCTAAATAGAAACTGCATTCTGCCCCCGTTCCAAGGGACTCTTCTCCCCTACAAGGTCTGATTCTTTGCGACAAAGTCTTGGCAGGGTCAGAGAACTATTTGATGCCTTCAAATCAACTGCTTATTCCAAAAGGGCCGTATAGGGTAGGATCTGAGCAGTATGGCATCTGGGAACAGTCCGTAGGAAAGAGAAATAAACGAATAAGTGAGCTGATACGTGGCGACAATGACTGTGGACTCCCCAGTGGTGAAGCAATGCTCATTTCGCCAGCTTTGCACTGTGTGCTGGGAAGGAGAGCCCAGTTTGCTCTCCAGTTTTGCCTTCTCTCTTCGAATACCACCAAAGATTTCCCCTTCTGCCTCTCCTTTTGAAAGCCGCCCCCCAGGTTGGATTGCTTGGCACAGATGCGGCTGCCCAGGACGATGGTGGCGGCGACTCCTTGTGGGACGGCCTGTGAGGTTTTGAACCTGCCCTCGGGAGAGGAAATCAAAGAGCACAGGGTGGAAAAACAAGCAATCCTTGCTCAAGCCACAGTGAGCGGCAATAAACAAACAGAGTGACAATGACGGACACAGACTAAACACTGGCGTTTTCCGTCCTGCCAGAGCAGCTCATGGGCACAGGAAGATGCCCAGAGATCTGAAGGCTCCATAAACCACCCTATAGGCACCGTGGCCTTGAAAGGACGGAGGTGCTTGCAAATGAGGCCTTTGCTCTGAATTGATCTTGCAGTTTCCTCCTGCTATGGGGACCTTGAGGCATTTGGCCCAGGTTGCAGACAAGAGGCTGGTCTGCTGTGGCCATCTCCCTTCACTTCATTTCATTTTTTATTTGTGTACCACTTTTGTACATTGCTATACAGTCGGACCTTGGAAGTCAAATGGAATCTGTTCCAGAAGTCCACTCGACTTTCAAAACGTTTGGAAACCAAAGCGTGGCTTCTGATTGGCTGCAGGAAGCTCCTGCAGCCAATCGGAAGCCGCAGAAGCCCCGTCAGACGTCCGGGTTCCAAAGAACGTCCACAAACCGGAATAGTCACTTCCGGGTTTGCAGCGTTCGGAAGCCAAAATGTTCAGCTTGCAAGGCGTTCAGGAGCCAATGTATGACTGTTTACAAGACAACACACAAGCTGAAGGAACAACAGAGATCACACCAATGTAACCCAATGCAAAAGTGTCATAAGAAAAACATAGCTTTGAAATAAACAACTTATATCAAATAAAGTAACATTCAATAACCCCTTAGAATATAACAGCACACAATAAAATTAAATATCAGCAAATAATAGTTAAACAGAAATCCACTCTTCACAATTACAATAAATAATTTCTAGACCATAATAAAAATGGCACCAATTCACGGTGCGTTAAATAACACAATACAAATGGACAAGCAAAGGCACACAACTCATAAAAATATATATATATTTAAATATCCCTGAACACCTCTTCTTTTGCAGTTGGGTCCCTCTGCACCCAGTACCCAGCCTGCCCCGGAAACCACAGCCAGACTCGAACCCTCTCTCTTTTGCCACTACCGCTGTGTGAACACCACAGCGCTGCTGGAAGAAGTTTGGGGTCTAATCCTGATCTCCGTGGCAGGTCTAGCTTCCTCCAGCTCAGCCCCCACGCCCCCTCCTGGCGTTCATGAAGGGAGAAAGCAGCTGGCAAAGGACGGAGCCTCCAATTGGCCTGTTTAGGATTTCTGCTCTGTTTGCAGCCCCACATCGGTCCCTGGAATCCACGTATAAATAAACATGCCAATCCATTATAGGTTGGAGAGATGTTGTTTTTTCCATGTCAAACTATTCCAGACATCTTGCTTCACCAAAGTCTTTCTGCCTGGTCCGGGACGGGTGAAGCAAAAGCCAGGGGCTTAGAGAGGGATTTCACCCGGCTGTTGAGCCGGTGGTGCTTGGGGGTGGGCGGTGGCGGACAGTGTGGTAGCCGCAGGCTGGTCCTGCTGCGGTTTGGGGGGGGGGGTCGGGAGAGGCCCAGGAAGTCCCGGCACACACAGCAAGGCTTATTCTGGAGCTGCGCTTTACAAGAAACGAAAACTCTCGTATTTGGGATCGACGGTCGGCTCGGAACAATAAAGCCTTAGTTCGAGCAAAGTATTGCCAGCTAGTTAAAGGAATATTTCCAGCAGGCTCCAAATGCATCTCGCTGAACACTCAGCAGCTCGCTAAATATGCCCCTGGGGCAGCGCCGCTCTGGTAATTATAAAGACCCCCCAACAGCATCCTCTTGGGTCAGCACTCTGCCTGTTGCCCCGTTTGGGAGGCCACTTGGTGGTG
Organism: Podarcis siculus; assembly: GCA_034642415.1. Taxonomy (NCBI): domain Eukaryota; kingdom Metazoa; phylum Chordata; class Lepidosauria; order Squamata; family Lacertidae; genus Podarcis; species Podarcis siculus. The sequence goes on along the minus strand of JAXCMG010000039.1, from coordinate 1,331,441 downwards.
CGGGCTGGATTTGTACCCAAGACTTGGGCATCCCTCCCTGCCAAGAGCGGCTGTTTTGGCCGGGGAAAAGCTGACTGTTTGATTTGGGAGGCCGGACCAGAGCCGCTTGGGTGAGTGTGTACGGAAATCTGGGGAGGTGGAGGTGTTTTCAGCAGTGCAAAATGGGGGCTGTCTAAATATGGGAAAGGTGTTGTTTTTGTTGCATTGCAGTTCGTAGAATCATAGAGCTGGAAGGGACCCATGGGGTCATCTAGCCCAACCCCCTGCGATGCAGGAATCTTTTTGCCCAATGGACCTGAGATTAAGAGCCATAGGCTCTACTGGATGAGCTATCCAAGCAGTCAATTCCACCCCACTTTTTTAGGTCCAGTCGTGGATGACTCTGGGGTTGCGGCGCTCATCTCGCTTTACTGGCCAAGGGAGCCGGCGTACACCTTCCGGGTCATGTGGCCAGCATGACTCAGCCGCTTCTGGCGAACCAGAGCAGCGCACGGAAATGCTGTTTACCTTCCTGCTGGAGCGGTACCTATTTATCTACTTGCACTTTGACGTGCTTTCGAACTGCTAGGTTGGCAGGAGCAGGGACCGAGCAACAGGAGCTCACCCCGTCACAGGGATTTGAACTGCCAACCTTCTGATCGGCAAGTCCTAGGCTCTGTGGTTTAACCCAAGCGCCACCCGCGTCCCTATGAGGGGTAGGTTAGGGAGAGGTTTTCTTTGAATCCTTTTGTTCTTCTGGCTCTGGGCTTCTGCCGCGGCTCACACAGAAAGTGGCTCTAGATCTGCTTCTTGCCACAGAGAGATCCAGCCCTCCTCCCGTTCTCTATCTCGACCTCTTGAACATACAGTCATACTTGGGTTACAGCCACTTCAGGTTGCGTTTTTTTGGGTTGCGGACCGCTGAAATCCGGAAGAACCAGAACGGGTTACTTCCAGGTTTCGGCGGTTGCGCATGCCCAGAAGCACTAAATCGCACTTTGCACATGTGCAGAAGCACCGAGTCGCAACACGTGCCTGCACAAACACGCAGGTGTGGGTTGTGAACGCTGTGGGTTGTGATCGTGCATCCAGCACGGAACCCGTTCGCAACCCGAGCGTCCACTGTACTCGCATCTATCAAAAAGAGCAGGCTCCTTGAGTCAGTTTTCGAGGATGGCATTAGTTGGCACAGAATAAATAAAACGGACAAGATAAATGCCCAGTGTGTCTGTTTCAATGTTAGGTCAAGGTCATTGGGATGGAGTTGTTGGCGTGTCGGACCTGGGTTCAAATCCTGACTCAGCCATGAAGCTCACTAGGTGAGCTTGGCCAGTCGCTGCAGGGAGGAAGTGCCTAGAGAGGAGTTTTTCTCCCTCTCTCGTAACACTAGAACTTGTGGACATCCAATGAAACTTAATTTTGGGATATTCAGGACAGACAGGAGAAAGGACTTGTCCACGCAGCTCAGCGTTAAACTGTCAGGAGTGCGTGCAGGAGCCGGGCCCTGTGACCAATAGGACTCTGCAGGATTGGGGCCTTCCTAAGTTTGTTCTGAAGAGGCAAGGTGCGGCCGCACAGGTGAGGCTGATTGGTAACTCTCAGCACCTGGTGGCAAGAGCCGGGAAGGAATATAAGGTCAGCATTTCCCTTCGGCTCTGTGCCACAGCACGTTCCCTGCTTTTGGCTTCTTGCTTCTTGCTTCCTGATCCTTGAACCTCTGCTTCTTGACTCCCTGCTTTTTGATCCTCGGACCCTTGACTTTGTGGCCCCTGCCAGGACTTCGATCACCTGTGAACTGGACGGTGAGAGGAACTCCCTCCCACAAGAGGCAGAGATGGCAACCAACCTGGTTGGCTTTTAAAGAGGATTAAACAAATTCATGGAGGAGAGGGGTGTTGCAGGCAGCAATCCTTCTAAATACTACTTGCTGGAGACCACAGGAGGAGAGAGGGCTTTTGTGCTGGGACCCTGCTTGCAAGTTTCCCCCCAGGCAGCTGTTCAGCCAGTGTGAGAACAGGATGCTGAACTCGATGGGCCACTGGCCTGATCCAGCACAGGCCCTTCTTGCGTCCATTGTGGCCATTTCAGTGTTGCGTCAATGCTAAATGCCTCATACAGTCATACCTCGGGTTACAGACGCTTCAGGTTGCATTTTTTCGGGTTGCAGACCGCTAAAACCCAGAAGTACCAGAACGGGTTACTTCTGGGTTTCGGCAGTCGCGCATGCACAGAAGCGCTAAATCGCACTGTGCGCAGAAGTGTTGAATCGTAACCCGCGTGTGCGCAGACGCGGGTTGTGAACGCTGTGGGTTGCGAACGTGCAACCTGCACAGATCATGTTCGCAAACTGAGCGTCCACTGTATTTGGAAAATGCCAGGCCTCTCCTGCCTCAAGGTAAGTCCAGTCACCATCTTGCCTGTTCTGCTTCTTCCGCACATGGCGGCAAATGGCCTGCAACGCACTTCCTCCAGCAGGCCGGCTGCAAGGTCAAGAGGTTCCCCAGAGGTCATCCACTCTGCCCCCGCTCTTCCCAGGCGATTCCCCTGCGATCCGCGTTGCGTCGCGTCCACTCATTTGGCACAAGCGGCTCTTTGATTTCGCAAGGCTGTGATCAGCTTGCCAGGGGAAGCCCAGTCCCTCACGAGTCAGCCTGCCCCCGAGTTTAGTCACCCGCTTTGTTGGGGGGGGGCTTGGTCTCCAGTCCTTGGACTGCGTCCCGGGAAACGTCTCTTTGTGAAACGGGCATTTATTGAAACCAGATTGTGGGAGGAGCAGTCTGCGCCTCCATCGCTCTCCTTTTGAACACTAAGCGCTCTGGAATGAACTCGGCAACCTCTAAAGGAATCCTTGCATGTTGTCTCCTCCGTACAGCGAGTCACGGAGGGAAGAGGGGCCAGGGGAACCTTTGATTCTGCTCACAGTTTCCCCATAGGTCTTAGCTCAGGCCCGTCTCATAGAATCATACAATTGTAGAGTTGGAAGGGACCCTGGGGTCATCTAGTCCAACCCGCTACAAGGCAGGAATCTCAGCTCAAGCATCCATGACAGATGGCCGTCCAGCCTCTGCTTAGAAACCTCCAAGGAAGGAGAGTCCATCCTCTTTCTAGGGAGTCTGTTCCACTGTCGAGCAGCTCTTACCATCGCTAAGTTCTTCCCAATGTTCAGTTGGGATCTCCTTTCTTCTCATCTGAATCTGTTGGTTTGGGTTCTGCCCTCCAGAGCAGGAAAAAAAATAAGCTTGCTCCATCTTCCTTGAAGGTTTGTTTGGGGTGGAGGCTGCTGTACTCAGTTGGCTTGTTTTAATAATAATTGCAGTGTCTCCAAAAAAGCATTCCTGCCCCCCATAAGGACATTGGAAGCTTCCCTGTAGTGTATCGAGCCTCATATTGTCTACACCAGGCATGCCCAAAGTCCGTTTCAGGGGCTCTGCAACCTCAATTCTAAAAAAACAAAGTTGGGCCCTCCCGCATGTTCACTTCATCAAATCTGGCCCTCTTTGAAAAAAGTTTGGGCACCCCGGTGACCTACACAGACAGGCAGCCAAGGAGCCTGGAACGAACCTGGGTGTCTTGTTTACTTCCACACATCCTTATATGACTGTACTCCACTGATGTGAGAATAAGCAATGATGCCCTTATTAAACTGTGGGGTGCAAGTGACCTTGCTGAGGTTGCCGCGATCAGGGTGCTGTAAGCCCAAGTTGCGACTTCTGCAGAGATGCAGATTGGGCACCACATTCCCATTCCATACTTGAAAGAAAACACAGTGTAGCGAGTGTTTTTAAGGACCCAGTGGCGTAGCGTGGGGGGTGCAAGGGGTGCCAGCCGCACCGGGCGCAACATTTTTGGGGGCGCACTCGGAGCTCTCTGCCCCTACCTGGTCCTGGTGGCTCACTCTCTCTCTCACAGTGCTGGCTGCGAAGGAAAGGACGAGGCTGCGCGCTCCCCAGCCCAGGCGCCGCCTTCTGCGCACACACTCGCTTGCAGCTAGAAGCCCTGCAGAAAAGGCCGTCGGGTGCAGGAGCGGCGCCTACGTCGCGTTTCCCGGAGGGGGCGCGTCGCCCGGCATTGGCGCGCGTTTGGGCGGGCTGCGGAGGGCGCGAGCGCTGCGTGCGCCCCAGGAGGCCGGTGAGGGCGGGAAAGCGGGCGGCTCGCTCCTCCCGTGCGCCTGAAGGGGCTTTTTTGGCGGTTCCCCCGCTGCTACGAAGTCCTAAGCAACGAGAAGGAAAGCGCCTCATGAGCATAGCACTGGAGGGTGAGTCTCAACTTTTCTGGACGAGCACTCAATGTGTTGCAGATATTAAGCATAAGAAACGCTCCTCATTGTCCACACCCATAAAAATATTCATTTATTTTTTTATAAATATTTTATTAAATTTTCAAATACATAATACAAGATCCCTACACCAAAAAGCCAGAACCAAAATACCAAAGAGCCATATAGAAAGAAAGAAATAAAAAAGAAAAAAGAAAAAAGAGAAAAATATAACCAACCATTCAGTACAACTTTTCTTATATAACTGATTGGACTTCCTCACATCTCCTTACCCTGCATTATTTATAATAAGAATGTCAGCAAATTATTACCTTGTTTCATACCTTATTTTGTACTTTCCAAATATTATACTTCTAAATTTAAAACAATTTTTATCAATTGCTCATACCTTAAAATTAAACGTAGTGTTGCCTTAAATTTCGACCTTTTCTTACTTATAACTTAATTTTCTATTTTACAAAGTCTATTTGCTGGAACTGATATTTTCTAAATCGTGCAAATACTTAACATTCATACAACTTATAATGTTTTTGTAAATAGTCCTTAAACTTCTTCCAGTCCTCTTCCATTGTTTCTTCTCCCAAGTCTCGGATTCTGCCAGTCATTTCAGCCAATTCCATATAGTCCATCAATTGCGTCTGCCACTCTTCCAGTGTGGGCAAGTCTTGTGTCTTCCAATACTTTGCAATAAGTATTCTTGCTGCTGTTGTCGCATACATAAAGAAACTTCTGTCCTTTTTTAACACTTTCTGGCCGACAATGCCCAAGAGGAAGGCCTCCGGTTTCTTAACAAAGGTATATTTAAATCAGTGGCGTAGCGTGGGGGGTGCAGGGGGGGCCAGCCGCACCGGGCGCAACATCTGGGGGTTAGGGTTAGGGGGCGCAAATCCACGGGTTAGGGGGCGCAAATTACTTGCCTTGCCCCGGGCGCTGACAACCCACGCTACGCCACTGTAAGGACCCTCCTATACTGGGCTGGTCCAGTCCCAAACCGCCACCTCACCAATTCGGGATCTTCCACTCGTGTGGCGGCAAGAGGGGCCAAATCCGGCACAGTAGGACAGGCTGGAGAGGAGAGAGCTCAGGCCTGTTTCGTTCCCTGTTTGTCTTGTGGGACCACGGCAGCTCGAGAGGTGAGCGGGTCAATGGAGCATGCTTTCTGTAGCCATGGTGTGTCCGCTGGGAAAGTGTAGCTGGAAACTGGGGCAAGAGGACGAGGGCGAGAGAGCAGGATATTAGGAAGAAGGGTGCGCTGCAACATTTTGCAATGGTTGCCGCATGCACGCATGGTGTGCTTGTGCATGCACCAGCCGCAACATCCCAGCCCCCGCCCTTAGCACAGCTGTTGACAACCTGACGCCCTCCAGCTGTTTGGGAATACAACTCCCATCATTCCCCAAATGGCCGTGCTGCCTGGGGCTCATGGGAGTTGTAGTCCAGCACAGCTGGAGGGTGCCAGGCTGCTTTAGCCTCCCCAAGAAAGGCCTAAGAGCCTGCTGGGACTGTGCCAATGAGCCTGGTCTTTGGCTCTAGGGATTCGTTGGCTCTACGGAGTTTCCGTTTAATTTAATTTATTTCTCTGTACGGCATTTATAGCCCACCTTTTCCCCCAAGGAGCTCCAAGTGGCATGCGTGGTTCCCCACCTCCTCATTTAACCCCCACAATAGCCCTGTGAGGTAGGCTAGGCTGAGAGGCAGCCCAAGGTCGCCAAGTGAGCTTTATGGCTGGGTGGGAATTCGAACTCAGGTCCTAGTCCAGCACTCTATTATTTTTTACTAAATGTCTTTCCCTCCCTTCACCATAGCGGCTCCTCCCCAGGCTAGCACTACCACGAAGCCTAGTAAACTGATCCCTCTCGGACCCCTGTGGGCAGGGGTGACCCTTGGCTAGATGGCCTTTGGGTGCCCCTTCCCACTCTTTTGCCCTTTGCTTCTCCTTGGCCCAAAGCCTTGACAGAGCAGGAGATACCTGAGACCGGACCCTGAACCTGGCTCAGGTAGCAATTGAGGGAAGTGCCTTTGTTTCCGGACTCCAATTCCTCCCTGTTCCAATATTTGCTCGTGGAGATTAGCTGTTTGATTTTCCATGCGTGGCTCTAACGTGGTCCAAGCCTGCCAGAGGGTTCACACACCCCTTCCAGCTTTTGGTAAACCAGCAGAGTGGGTTTCATTCTGGGATGCCCCCGCCCCTCAAAAAACTTCCATTCGTTTATTCATTTCTGATATTTGTAGATCGCCGTTGTAGATCACCACTGATGGACACAAAGCAGTTTACGGTCAATTAAGCAGTTCCTTCACCAAGTAGCACAGTGTTTGAGACAAAAAAAACCAACCCCACAGGTTAAAAACATTAATTCCATAAATAGGCATCATAAAAATTACTTAAAGCAAATTGTATTAAATTAAAATATTGCAAGTCGCTTTGAGTTGCTGTGGTGTGGCAACAAGAGCGACTAATAAATTTAATAAACATTAATCTTAGAATGGCAGCGTTGGAAGGGACCCCACAAATCCTTGCAATGCAGAAGTTGCAGCTAAAGAATCCCTGATGGTCAAGAACAGGTATTTAAAAACCAATTAAAACCAACATTAAAACTAAAAACACAGATTAAAATCCATGCCAACATTCTACATGGGTTTGCCTAGACAAAGATGTTTTAAGCAGGTGCTGGAAAGGGTACAGTGAAGGTGCCTGCCTGGTGTCAAGTGGCAGGGAGTTCCAAAGTGTAGGTGCTGCCACACTAAGAAATGGCGAGTATTGTGCGGCACCCATAACATTGCCCATCTGTAGGTATTCCTGTTGTGTGTTGCCCTTCCGAATGGCTGGTTTTGAGAATTCACCCACACCCCGAATCAGGGCTGGACCATCTGTCTTATAGTATTGTCTCTTTTCTCCCCTCTTTTTCCCTGGCTCTCAGATGCTGACCCTTGTCTCCTGTGTCGGCAGAGTGGTGGTCCTCTTGGCGGCTGTCTCAGTGACCACATCCATCACCATGTCAGGAGAATGGGGAGAAGAAGGTGAGCTGACACCTGCAGACAAGTATCTCTCTAGGGCAGGCAGTCCCCCAACTCGGCCCTCCACATGTTTTGGGACTACAACTCCCATGATCCCTGACCACTGGTCCTGTGAGCTAGGGATGATGGGAGTTGTAGTCCCAAAACATCTGGAGGGCCGAGTTGGGGGGTGCTTGCTCTAGGGCTGGGAGGACTGCTTTGCAGGGTTAGAGCCAGGGAGGTAAGTTTTAGCAGGATCAGGGCCAAGGAACAGACCAGCTCAGAGTGGTGGGAAGCAGGGACCAAGGGGAAAGCAAAATGATCGAGGGCTCTCTTATGAAGACAGGTCTCAGTGTTTGGGACTTCTTAGTCATTTTGGACTCACAGCTGTCCATGGAGGCGCAGGTCAGTTCTGTGTCCAGGGCAGCTGTTTACCAGCTCCATCTGGTACACAGGCTGAGACCCTCCCTGCCCACAGACTGTCTCGCCAGAGTGGTGCATGCTCTGGTTATCTCCCGCTTGGACTACTGCAATGCGCTCTATGTGGGGCTACCTTGGAAGGTGACCCGGAAACTAGACTGGTGAGTAGGGGCAGCCGCCGAGACCATATAACACCGGTCTTGAAAGACCGACACTGGCTCCCAGTACGTTTCCAAGCACAATTCAAAGTGTTGGTGCTGACCTTGAAAGCCCTAAACGGCCTCGGTCCTGTATACCTGAAGGAGCATCTCCACCCCCATCGTTCAGCCCGGACACTGAGGTCCAGCTCCGAGGGCATTCTGATGGTTCCCTCATTGCGAGAAGTGAGGTTACATGGAACCAGGCAGAGGGCCTTCTCAGTAGTGGTGCCTGCCCTGTGGAACGCCCTCCTATCAGATGTCAAGGCAATAAACAACTATTTTACTTTTAAAAGACAACTGAAGGCGGCCCTGTTTAGGGAAGTTTTTAATTTCTGACACTGTATTGTTTTTAATATTCGGTTGGAAACCGCCCAGAGTCGCTGGGGAAACCCAGCCAGATGGGCAGGGTATAAATTTTATTATTATTATTATTATTATTATTATTATTATTATTATAGGTCAGAGAACCTCAATGGCTTTCAAGGAAGATTAGGCAAAATTCATGGAGGAGAGGGCTATCAATGTCTATGCTCTGCATCCACAATCAAAGGCAGTAATACTTCTGAATATCAGTTGCTGAAAGCCATATGAGGGGAGAGCTGCTCTTGTGCTTGAGTCCTGCTTGTGGGTTGGTTGGTTGGTTGGTTTGTTTGATTGATTGATTGATTGATTGATTGATTGAGTTTGTATGTGGCTTTTCCACAATGTGCTGTCCCCAAAGCAGCTCACAGCAAGCATTCAAACCAGCCAAACAGAGAGCAATGCAAATATGCAAAATGCAGAACATGCCAGAGATTTCAAAATAACGAAAATCAACGATTTGGCAAGCGCAGAAGACATTGCAGAAAAGCTTAAGTACGTGAATTTGAAGCAAAAATGAAAGCTAACCAACAATGAAGTTTCTGGCACTGGTCTTGCTGCATCCCAATGAGCCCAGCTTAAGTGGCGATTGGAGGAGAGGCTTCAATGGCACACAGCTGGCATACAGGCTGGGTGGCAAACCTCTGGCTCCCGCATCTCTCCTCCGGCGGAGGCTGGCAGCACCAAAAGGCAAATGTCAGGGTAGGGGGCAATGATGGCAAGTCTCTCCCCCAGCCTCCTGTACGGTACCAATGGCTGGGGCATGTTTTGCTGCCCTTCCCACTGGTTGGCTGCTGTGAGAAGAGAATGGTGAAATCGAAAGGCCATTGGGCTAATCCGTCAGACTCTTCTTCTGTTCTGAGGGTCTTATTCTTTAAACTGGGCCCTTAGTGGCTATTCTGGCTACTGGGTGCTCTCCGGGGTCCCCAGCAGAGAGTCGTTCCCCACCCCCAGCCTTGCTCCCTGTAACTGGGGAGTCTGCACTTGGCTTTTCTCTGCGACAGCGTTCCCAAACCGGTGCCCTCCAGGTGTTGTGGCTGCAGAGAGACGAGGCAGAAGGACTCACCTGCCTGGCATGCATGTTATGTTGCTGACAGACAGATCTATTGGCCAAGTTGGCAGCAGCTTCTTCCTGCTTCCTTTTCCCATGGGGGCAGGTGAACTAGCAGCCCCACAAACAAGCCCCAGCACTGCCTCACCTTAGGCACAGCAGGTTGGGGCTCGTGAGTCTCGTTCTTCCTGTTACTTGACGTATCAAACAGGAGAGCAGCCCTGTTCCTTTGTCCTCTGATTGCCTTACCTAGCACAGGGCTAAAGCTCTCTCAAGCAGCCCAAGAGACCACAGAGATTGGGGGGGGGGGAGATGATTTTTAAAATTTCCTTTCATAATGTCTATAATCCAGAATGCGGCAGCAAGACTGGTGACTGGGAGCAAGACTTGTGTCCTGAATAGGGTAACTGTGCCCCTGAAGGACCAAGTGCGCAGCCTGGGAGTCATTTTGGACTCACAGCTGTCCATGGAGGTGCAGGTCAATTCTGTGTCCAGGGCAGCTGTCTCCCAGCTCCATCTGGTACGCAGGATGAGGCCCTATCTGCCCATGGACTGCCTCGCCAGAGTGGTGCATGATCCCACTTCAATTACTGCAATGCGCTCTACATGGGGCTACCTTTGAAGGTGACCCACAAACTACAACTAATCCAGAATGCGGCAGCTAGACTGGGGACTGGGAGCGGCCACCAAGACCATATAATGCTAGTCTTGAAAGACCTGCATTGTCTCCCAGTACATTTCCGAGCACAATTCAAAGTGTTGGTGCTGACCTTGAAAGCCCTAAATGGCCTCTGTCCAGGAGACCTGAAGGAGCGTCTCCACTCCCATTGTTCTGCCCGGACACTGAGGTCCAGCGCCGAGGGCCTTCTGGCGGTTCCCTCATTGTGTGAAGCAAAGCTGCAGGGAACCAGGCAGAGGGCCTTCTGGGTAGTGGCACCCGCCCTGTGGAACGCCCTCCCATCAGATGTCAAAGAGAAAAACAGCTACCAGACTTTTAGAAGACATTTGAAGGCAGCCCTGTTTAGGGAAGTTTTTAATGTTTGATCTTTTATCGTGTTTTAATGTTCTGTTGGCAGCCACCCAGAGTGGCTGGGGAAACCCAGCCAGAAGGGCGGGGTATAAATTATTATCATCATCATCATCATCAAAACAAAATAAAAAAATTCCTTCCAGTAGCACCTTAGAGACCAACTAAGTTTGTTATTGGTATGAACTTTTGTGTGCATACACACTTCCCCCGGCACACTTATTTCGCATGCACACGAAAGCTCATATTAGTTGGTCTCTAAGGTGCTACTGGAAGGAATTTTTTTATTTTGTTTCGACTACGGCAGACCAACACGGCTACCTACCTGTAACTATCATCATCATCATCATCATCATACAACAGAGAACAGTTATAGCAACAGATGAAAGTTAAAAGATGAAAAGCAAAACTATAAAATAGGCACGTAGAATTAAGGGTATGGGTCAAAATAGTGAAATCTGCGTAAAGAATATTATTGTTACCTGATTATCAAGTCTAGTTCGAGATATAGTGCCAGGCTTGTGATGAAGGTTGTTTGGAAAATTATGGTTCCATTGTATATGGAATCGAGGATGGAGATTAATATTCTAGCTCCAGAGAGACGGACTCTGAATAGCATTTCAGGGCTTTATTAAGGCACATTTCGGAAACATATTCAGTGCACACAAGTCAATATAGTTCCTCAAAAAACATATAAATACAAGACAGCTTCCAATTGCTCAGGTAAAATACCTCCTCTCCCATATGAGGATGATTAAATTGGTATACTGCCCTCCATCTGTAGATCTCAGGGCTGTTCACAACATAAAAACACAAGATAAAAAAAACACATAGGTGGAGGTGATATCCCTGCCAATGTTTGGGTGTGGTGGTGGTCAGTTGCTCTCTCTGGACTCTGACCAAAGTCAATCAGAACAAGATTTGGACAGTTCTCTAACTACACAATGTGCCATCGTAGCCCCTTTTCTTGGGGGAAAGAGAGGGTCTCGTTCCCCCCCTAAATGAAGGAACTCTGATCCCCTCTGTTCCAGGCCACATGTCCTTTTCCCAGTCCCATCACTTTTGAGTTTGGGCTGTGCTTATCTGGGGAAGCTATTTGCCAAACTGCTCATCCTTCCCAAGAAACGTAACACAGTACGATCACAGGGTTCGGTTGCAAGGGGTCTGTGTACACCCAAAG
>JAXCMG010000039.1:1299899-1319944 GCA_034642415.1 Podarcis siculus | reverse complement strand
CAAAGATTGCTTATATCCAAACCCTGGGGGGTGGAGGGAGAGAGAATCCCAAACTCTCAGAGACCGTTTGCCCAGCGAGGCTTACCAGGAAGCGATGCGGAGAGCTTAAAAGCTCTTTTTGCGCCGGTCGACCCAAGCAGAACTGGTGCAAAAGAGCTTTTAAGCTCTCCTCCTTGCTTGGGGGGCAAGGCTTGCTCAGTGTGCCGGCTCTGGGATGTTTGTGCGAGATTCCTCACCATAAAAAATGGGATGTCCCGGTTCTTCTGGGATACTTGAGGGATATGTGCTGTGGTCTCCTTATGTACACGGGCCTCTTTTCCAGGGGTGACGTATGCCCAGCTGGGGAAAGAAGTGATCCTGACGTGCGCTGGAGCGAGTCCCGGGTAGGTGTCTCCAAGCAGTCATGATCCCTTCCAAAGGGATCGTGCAAGACCTCTGAGTGCGGGAGGGGAGGCAAGAGCCAACTTGGGACAGGCCAGGGTGATTTTCTGGGCCCCTCGACGGGAACAGAGGGCATGTTTGTAGGCAAGACCTCGCTGCCTCTCATGCATCCTCACTTTGGCTTTCTGGCTTTCAGCTCCTCGGTGGAATGGCGGTGGAACGGAGGCCCCGTCCTCCCAGAAGACTCTGTGGTGCAGGCCGGACAGCTTCTCCTGTCCCACCCCCAGCTCTCCTCCGAAGGGGTCTACAGCTGCCACGACACCAGCGGGGTCCTCCTCAGCTCCACTGTGCTCCGTCTCGGACGTAAGTTTGGGGTCGGCTAAACCAGAGGCGGAGCGCGGTGGGTGCAGTGGGTGCGGTGCACCCCGGGTGCCATCCCTGAAGGGGGATGACAAAATCCTGGCTGGGACCGATCGCGGCCACATCGGATCACGCACCCCGGCCTGGCCTCCGTGCCAGAGTGCACCCCCAGCCAGGTGCAATTGCCCAGCCCCCTGGGGAGAGAACGGGAAGGAGGCAGGTGAGCAAAAGTGGAGGGTGGTGGGAATGGGTGCCGCACGCCCCGTCCCATCCCTCCCTATGGGCAGTTCTCCCCGCCCCAAGTGCCAGAGAGGCTTTCTCCGCCGCTGGGCTGCACAGGTTCGTGGCAAGGTGGGGAAATTCTTGGGAATGAGGGCGGGGCAGTTAGGGACTTAGGAAGTCCCATCGAACCCAGAATTGTCTCCACCGGCCAGAGTTTCAAGCAGAGTGTTTCTCCCAGCTTGAGATTCAACCTGACGGAATATTCTAGAAGAAACTTGGAAATGGTCTTGAACAAGTTGTTAGGTAATGGAGAATTTCCCCAGCAACAGGTGCTTTTATTAGGGCATGTGATCAACTATGTTGCTTTATTTGTTTTTATTTATTTACTAATGACCAGCATAAGGTTTTGTAAATACAGTGGACGCTCGGGTTGTGAATGTGATCCGTGTGGGATGCACGTTTGCAACCCTCAACGGCGTGTCTGCGCACACGCGTGTATCAATTTGGCGCTTCTGCGCATGTGCGACCCCCAAAACCCGGAAGTAACCCTTTCCAGTACTTCCAGGTTTCAGCGGGTCCGTTACCCAAAAGAACGCAACCTGAAGCATCTGTAACCTGAGGTATGACTGTAATAAAGACTCTTAGAAACAGAACCATATGGTATTTATCCCTGTAATGGGAATTTTGCTAAGAGATAGCTAGAATGCTGATGCTGTAAAGAAGTAGAAGATGCAGGAAAACCTTTCTGTAAAAGGAACTCTGCTGCGGAAAGAAATGGCCACCCAAAACTCGATGCTCACCTTGAATGTTCAGCATACAATGAGCGGTGGCCCTTCCCCGATTGCTGGGCCGGCCTTTAGCTTTTGCCAGGAGCAAATGGCTGGTCTGGGATGCTAGCGCTGGGCAGCTGGGCCTCCCCTGAACTTAGGCAGGAGGTGGGAGCCATTGGAGGAAGGCCAGATATGCTCCCTGCCCTGCTTGTGCCCTTATTCTAAGCCGCACCTTGCTTCTCCCACAGGCCTGCCGGGGAAGCCCTCCATCTTGTGCACGGCACCAAACTACGAGGACCTTTCCTGCTTCTGGGCTTCCACCGTCGAGACCTTCCTGCCCACCAGATACATCACTTCCTACAGGTAAGGCCTCTGGGTCTGCGGAAGGGATCGGGGCCTTGCATACCTGCGCCACAACTAAGAACCCACCTCCAGCTGGTGTGCAGCATGGCAGATTAGTTCGTGTGTTCATAAAATCATGGAATTGTACGGTTGGAAGGGATCCCTGAGGGCCATCTAGCCCAACCCCCTTAGCCCAATCACAGCTAAGACTTCCTGACAGATTCCCCCCCCCCCCCGCTTAAAACCTTCCCACATAGGAGAGGCCAGCACCTTCCAAGGGAGTCTGATAACTCTTATCATCAGGAACGTCTTCCTAATGGTTAGTCGGAATCTCATTTTTTGTCATTTGAGGCCATTGGTTCGGGTTCTATCCTCTGGAGCAACAGAAAACATGCTGGTTTTATTGGAAGATGGCTCTCAGGATCCCCAAGGAGATGGCTTCAGGCACCAGGCCTGCCAGCAGACCAAGTTGTCTGTAAACATGACATGAAGGCCCTGCTGTGTGGGAATCCCTTGCAGAGCCAGGAGACAGTCAGGTTGTGCATGTCAGGAGTTCAGCCTACACTTGAGTAGGACGCTGGCAGAGACACATGCCCAACTGACATGTTCCCTCCCTCCTGGTCTTTCATTCGGGAGCTTCAAAAGCTTTATTCACCCCGAACATCACAGCGACCGATGCCAACAGACATCGGCACACTTAGGGATCCGCAGAGTCTTTGCAGCTTGCGTAAAACAGACCTCAGCAACGCAGCATTTTGGCTAATCTACTTTATTTACATATAAACACATACGGAGCACTGCAACATGGCTCCCTCTCTCTCTAGCATCAGACAGCAAAGAGAAAGAACAAAGGACAATAGTTCCACTTCACGGAACACAGGAACACAAACATCCTGACTCCATCACTTCTCACTCTGTGGAGTCAAAACACACACCGTCATGTGAAAGACAACAATCCCATGACTGCAATCTCACGGAGCAGGAGTTCTAACAGTGCATCCACAGCAGTGACCAGAGGAGGAATGACTGCTGGGAAGATCGCCGAGTGAAGAAACGCCCTGGTGCATCTGCAGCAGCACACCCAGACGCCTTCCTCTGCCTCAGCTGCAACAAAACATGTCTCTCCCTTATCGGTCTCTGCAGCCACTGCAGGTGCTATAACTCCCCAGTGGCTGGTCTTCACCCCCAAAGACACACTCCTTCCTCGTCTCCTGAGACAGTGGGATGCCAACAGTATCCTCATGTCCTCTCTCGGTCCTCTCTTCTTCAGCCCAAACATCCCCAACTTCCAGAAGTATTCCTCCTAAGTCTTTGTTTCCAGACCCTTCATTTCCATGGTCTTCCTCTTCTGTGATGGTAATGCGGATCAAAGGAAGGTCCAGGCTGGAGCAGCTCACTTCCCACACTTGGACCCATTTCTCAGTTAATGCAGGCAGAGTAGAGGGATCGGGTGGGACCGAAGGGGTGGGAGATACAGGTTAGGGTGCTGCAACAATTTTGGCTGGCTTCCCTCCCTTCCCTCTCCTCGCATTCTGACTTTGCGTTCTCCTGCCCTTGCAAATGCTGCATTCTTTTCCAAACCTTGTTGGCTGGCTGGCTG
This sequence comes from Podarcis siculus, assembly GCA_034642415.1. NCBI lineage: Eukaryota > Metazoa > Chordata > Lepidosauria > Squamata > Lacertidae > Podarcis > Podarcis siculus. Next base: position 1,316,269 of record JAXCMG010000039.1, on the reverse strand, counting down.
GGAGGCCCTTCCCCAAAAAACACACCACGCGGCTTTCCATTGCTTTGTCCAAATCGATACTCACCAAGAAGAAGAAAGATTTGTGTCTTTCCAGACGAAGGGAAAGTGCTGCCTGGACGGAAAGGGAGGTGGGGGCCCCTGATGTCTCCACCCGACATTCCAGAAGGGTGGAGTAACCGAGAGGACGGTTCCAGGCCCACCAAGTCCACCGCAGGCAGGGAGGGGGGGAAGGGGGGCTGAAGCCCCTCTGGCACCTTTCCGACACAGTTAGCCAAGGCGTAAAGAACCCAAAGTCACATTCCCTCCCTATTAAAAAAGTGAGGGGTAGCTCCCAGTCGTGATGTATGGAAGTGAGAGCTGGACCATAAAGAAGGCTGACTGCCAAAGAATTGATGCTTTTGAATTCTGGTGCTGGAGGAGATTCTGGAGAGTCCCATGGACCGCAAGAACATCAAACCTCTTCATTCTGAAGGAAATCAGCCCTGTGTGCTCACTGGAAGGACAGATCCTGAAGCTGAGGCTCCAAGACTTTGGCCACCTTGTGAGAAGAGAAGACTCCCTGGAAAAGACCCTGATGTTGGGAAAGATGGAGGACACAAGGAGAAGGGGACGACAGATATGTTCTCGATTTACTTCGTTTATTACCAATAATACTGTAATTAAGCAGCCATTATGGAGAAATTATCTTAATGATTTAGATTGAAGTGTGCCCTATGGATGTGAGCTTAATCTGTAATGTAAAAGTTTTTCTGAGCTTGCTTTGATGCTCACAAGACTCCACATCTGTCGTAAGACGACACTTTATGGTTTGGTAATTGTTTTTTAAATTTTTGATCAAGTTTGAAGAAGAAAAAGAAGAAGAACCCCTGACAGAGGGACACCTAGCCTCTCCAAGGAAGGAAAGTCCACAACATTCTGAGGGAGTCCATTCCAGTGTCAAACGGTTCTTGCCATTAGAAAGTTATTCCCAAAATTGAGATGGAATTTCCTTTCTTGTGAATCCATTACATGAAAGGTGATTCAGCTCAGCACTGGGACCACCACTAAAAGACCCTATCACAGGTCAACGGAAGCTGCACGCCGGCTCCCTCGGCCAATAAAGCGAGATGAGTTCCGCAACCCCAGAGTCGGTCACGACTGGACCTAACGGTCAGGGGTCCCTTTACCTTTACCTTTATTGACCTGTGAAGCCATTTCAGCCCCATCTGGGTCAGTGGTGGGTTCCCCCAAAATGAGGTCTTGCAGGCACCCCAGGCCAGCTGATTGCCAGGGAAATTGCTTTTTAAATGCACAGGGAAAGGAAATGATTCGCCTGACAGTCATTGTGATGCTAGGAGATTGACAGGTGCTCACCTGCCAAACTTGGCTGGTGGGGGAGGTAAACATCTGGCTTCCCAGCCAAATCGGTTCCCCGCTCCGACTAGAGGGGATTTTGCCTCCCCTGTGCCGTGCATCCACCTCTGCCATAGAGCACATCTGGAGTTTAGAAGGCATGTGGGCAACCTTTTGTGGTGATGGGCAAGCCGGGCATTGGCATGCTAGCCCAGCGGTACCCAAAATGGGCTATAGCAGCCCCTCAAGGGCAGCGGGACTACCTAGCAGGGGGCTAAGAGGCAGAGGAAAATTGAACTTTGGAACTCGCTTTCTCAAGAAGTCCCTGGATGGCTTTAAAAGAGGATTAGACAGATGTCACTGTTTTAATCTGTTTTAGCATTTTAACTTCTTGTTATGTTTTAAAGCAGGGTTCTTCAGTTTCTTGTTTTGTCTTTTTGTGATATGCTTTGACGTTGCTGTTTTTGGAATCGAGTGGTGTATTTTATGAATGAAGGAATGAATAATAGGTATCCGCCCTTGACTCTGAAAGGAGGCTGCCTCCTTCTGGCCAACCCGTAGCATTACGCTGGAGCAGCCGGCCAGGGTGCAGTGCCCTTCCTTTGCAGGACGGAACGGGCCCTGGTGTGGGTGGTGGCCGGCCACAGGGCACGTGCCCTCCCATATGTTCAGCAGGAGCACGGCCAAGGTGGCCTAGGAGGTGACAGCAGGAGCTGTGAGCCGAAAACCCCCAGGATCAAACCTCCCACCAACACAAGCTAACCAACCAAGTGCTCAAGTGCTGTTTTTCATCTCTCTCTCCCCCTATCCCTCCCCCTATCCCTATCCCTATCCCTCCCCCTATCCCTATCCCTCTTCCTCCCTCATTGCCACCATTCTCCAATATGGAGATGAGAATAAAATCTCCTCTCGGGAACTCCCTGCCTATTGACATGGGGAAGCTATTTAACCCCTTCTAAACTCACCAAAATGTACAAAACTGTCCCTAATATATGTTGGAGATGCGGAGAATCAGGTGGAACAATGCTCCACATGTGGTGGGTTTGTAAAAAGTTCAAAACCTTCTGGAATGACACACACGCGCAGTTTCAAATAATGTTAAATCCATCCTTCCAATCCCCAAAACCAGAATCCTTTTTATTGGGTATTACGGTTCGAAAGCACGTCAAAGTGCAAGTAGATCAATAGGTACTGCTCCGGTGGGAAGGTAAACGGCGTTTCTGTGCGCTGCTCTGGTTCACCAGAAGCGGCTTAGTCATGCTGGCCACATGACCCAGAAGCTGTACGCCGGCTCCCTCGGCCAATAAAGCGAGATGAGCGTCCAACCCCAGAGTTGGCCATGACTGGACCTAATGGTCAGGGGTCCCTTTACCTTTACCTTTTTATGGTGTCCAGGGGGGACGCAGGTGGCGCTGTGGATTAAACCACAGAGCCTAGGACTTGCCGATCAGAAGGTCGGCGGTTCAAATCCCTGCGACGGGGTGACCTCCCGTTGCTCGGTCCCTGCCCCTCTCAACCTAGCAGTTCGAAAGCACGTCCAAGTGCAAGTAGATAAATAGGTACCACTCCAGCAGGAAGGTAAACGGCGTTTCCGTGCGCTGCTCTGGTTTGCCAGAAGAGGCTTAGTCCTGCTGGCCACATGACCCGGAAGCTGTAGCCAGCTTCCTCGGCCAATAAAGCGAGATGAGCGCCGCAACCGCAGAGTCAGCCATGACTGGACCTAACGGTCAGGGGACCCTTTACCTTTTTTACAGGACTAGATATAGCCAGGAGGATAAGGGAAATCTTTCTGTATGGCACCACAGCCATGAGAGGACTCATAGCGAGACATTGGAAGAGTGACCAAATCCCCATCAGATCAGAATGGTTACTAAAATTGGTAGTATATGGTGAACTTGATAGTCTCCCGGAAAAGATTAAAGATAAGCAAAAACAATGAGTTTGTTGATCACTGGAAACCTCTAAAGAGTTACTTAAAAAATAAGTGTTGCAATCTGAATTTGGTAGCAGCTTTTGAATAAGCTCTGTAAATAAAGGTTAAATGGGCTAAAATAGATATATATACATAGATGCATATTAATACTTTATTATGATTTTGCTGATAAATTTAGGCAATAGGTTTACTAGAGTGAAAATATGTTGAGAAGGGCGGGAAGTCAAATTTACAAAGATATATACTTCTTTGATGGAATTTTTATTTTGATGAGCTTGATTTACAGACTATAAAATGTCTTTGATGTATGGATGTAACTACAGTTAATAAAGCATTAAAATAAAATAAAAAAGCTTTAAAGAGAGAGGGAGAGAATGATATGGGGAAAGTTCTTTGCTCTCTGCTTTCTGGCACCTCCTGAAAACGTTTTTGTTTAGGAAGTCCTATCCAGACAAGTAGACTTTTTTTGCATTTTAAGCTGCTGTCAGCCAATTGTTGATTTTACTTAGTTTTTGACATGTGTATTTTCAAAACAGCAGTTTTTAACTGTCTTTTATATGGGTAATTTTAATGTGTGTTTGTTTTTGTAAACCACTCGGAGGTTTTTTTACAATCAAGTGTAAATTGTAATAAAAGTTGTTTGGCATAAATATTGTTAAATATAATCCTGCAGAATCCTTTGCTGTGCTCTTTTCAGCGCCTGATCGGAACGTTTTTCTTTAGAAAACTCTACCCATCCATGGAGAAAACACCGAAGTGCATTTTGATCTGTTTTCAGATTATCGCTGATTTCAATTTTTTGAACATTCTAAATGAGTTTTAATTTTTTTTTAACAATAGTGTTATTGTTTTATTCCTTTTGTAAATCTCTTAGAAGTGTTTTTTTTTTTTTACAACCAATCAAGCGGTTTATACATTTTATGAAATAAGCAAATGAATGTGGTAATAATTGCAGGATGGCTGTAATAATTACAGAGGGTGGTGTCCAACTAAAGAATCACACTAGAGCAACAGCATTTAGAAGTACAGTGTAACCTCCCTGCCATTTCTTCTCCCTGTGCCCACCTGCCCCCCTAAAAAAACCTGTTCCAGCGGATTGGTTGGGGAAACCCCTGGAGCAAATTTAGGAGATGCATGTATGGAGAAAGCAAATTATTATTATTATTATTATTATTATTATTTACATCCCACCCATCTGGCTGGGTTTCCCCGGCCACTCTGGGTAGCTTCCAACAAAAGATTCAAAATACAATAAAACATCAGTCATTAAAAACTTCCCTAAACAGGGCTGCCGTATCTGAAGGCTGTCTTCTGAACGTCTGGTAGTTGTTTATTCCTTTGACATCTGATGGGAGGGCGCATAATAATAATTTATTATTTATAATAGTAGAATGCAGTTTTCTCCCTGTTCCAAAGTCCTGCTCGCGTGCCGGATTTCCTCAATGCTTTCTCCCTTTTTTTCCTGTTTTTCCCCAGGAGTGGGTCCCTGGATGTTGAATCCAAGAAGCAAAGGTGAGTTCTTGTGGTCCAGCCCTTGGTCTCAAGACTGTCATGTTAGCGTCCCAGGGATGCCCCAAGCGATAGCTCCTTTGGCTTCTCTTGCAGAAACTCCGTTACAGGGAAAACTTTCCTGTCCATCTGCTTAGGAATCCTCCTATGGAACCCAAATCTGCCTCCCTCTGGCTTGGGCCCATTCCTCTTAGCTTCAGCTGAGCATTCCACCTCTTCTTTCTGACCTCCTTTTAAATAATATAAATAGAGCTGCCTGGATCAGGCCAGTGGCTCATCTCTCACAACGGCCAACTAGATGCCCCATTGGGAAAAAGCCCACAAGCTGGACTCGAACACAGGAATTTTGTTATACAGTGGTACCTCTGGTTGCGAACGGGATCCGTTCCGGAGGCCCGTTCCAACATGAAAAGTGCGCAACCTGAAGCGCCGTATCTGCACAGGTGCGTGGCACGATTTGGCGCTTGTGCACATGCACAAAGCGTGATTTGGTGCTTGTGCGCATGCGCGAGTGACGAAACACAGAAGTAACCCTTTCCGGTACTTCCGGGTCGCAACCTGAAAAAACGTAACATGAAGCAAACGTAACATGAGGTATGACTGTACTATTTTAACTTCGGTATGTTTGAAAGTTTTTCTTGTTTTTGTAAACTGTTTTGAGAGTTTTGGTGGGTTGTTGTTTTTTTACAACCAAGCAGTGTATAAATTTTATGAAATCAAAGAGATAGATAAAAATGAGAGCATCTCTCCCCTCCTGCGATTCACGGCATCTGGTATTCAGAAGCGCCGCTGCCTCCAGCTGTGGAAGCAGAGCCTAGCACAGCAAATATTTGCAAACTCAACCCTTTTATCGTTTTAAAAGCATCACAGCACAACCCTATACATCTCCCATTGAATTTGAAAGGACTTAGTAAGTTTGCCTTTTGAAGAAGGGACTCAAGATGGTTTATTTCTCTCAAACCGCCTTTTCCAGGAGATGTCTTGGAGGTTTCAGAGGGATGTAGTTGTTGTTGAGTCGTTTAGTCGTGTCCGACTCTTCGTGACCCCATGGACCAGAGCAGGCCAGGCACTCCTGTCTTCCACTGCCTCCTGCAGTTTGGTCAAACTCATGCTGGTAGCTTCGAGAACCCGGCCCCACCATCTTGTCCTCCATTGGCCCCTTCTCCTTGCGCCCTCCATCTTTCCCAGCATCAGGGTCTTTTCCAGGGAGTCTTCTCTTCTCATGAGGTGGCCAAAGTCTTGGAGCCTCAGCTTCAGGATCTGTCCTTCCAGTGAGCACTCGGGGCTGATTTTCTTCAGAATGGAGAGGTTTGATCTTCTTGCAGTCCATGGGACTCTCAAGTGTCTCCTCCAGCACCAGAATTCTAAAGCATCCATTCTTTGGCGATCAGCCTTCTTGATGGTCCAGCTCTCACTTCCATACATCACTACTGAGAAAACCGTAGCTTGAACTATATGGACCTTTGTTGGCAAGGAAGGTAGGCATTCTTTTTTCAGGCTGGCAGGACTAATGGATGATGGCCCCTGCTTCCTATCCTTTCCTGGATGCTTCCTATTCCCATTTCCCTTCGTCTTTTCCCCACTGGGGCCTCCAGCAAAAGAAGACTTCCCATCTTGCAACTGGGCTAGACAGCTCCTTCCTCTGTGCCCGCGGAGATTGCACGCCTCAGCCCAGCTGCTCCCACGACTCGCACGCAATCGCCTTGCCCTGTAGCATCGCACGCCCAGAAGGATCCGTCTCGGTTTCCTTTCCCCGCTTGCGAGGCTCCTTGCAACCTGCTTGTGACCTTCTGGGAATGCAAAAGCGTCTTGGCTCTGAGCCAGGAAGCAGGAAACCCCTGGCGTGCAAGTTTACTCCAAGGCACACAAATCAACGCTGGCAGGCAAGATTCCTGAACAATGGTGATGTCATTTGGGGGAAGGGGCTGGGGAGAGAGGGGCTGACTTTCCCCTGCTCTCCTGAAAACCCTTGCAGCCCTCATTGACGCTTCCAGTCGAGGGCTAAACTGGTTCTCCAGGCTTAGGTCCCAATGCAGAAGTATGCCAGGCTCTTCAGCACATTGAGCACACAGAGGGTCGTGGTGCGCAATGATGGCTTTCAGTTTTTATCAGGCATTTATTATTATTATTATTATTATTATTATTATTATTATTATTATTATTATACCACCCTATACCCAGGTGTCTCAGGGCAGTTCACATAAAAAGATCAGGGTATATAAAATAAAGGCAATAACCCAATAATACGCAGACACACCCCAAGAGCCACATTTTAAAAGGGTATGGTCAGGTCAAGCAAAGGCCTGGTTAAAAAGGAACGCTTTTGCTTGGCGCCTAAAGGTGTGTAATGAAGCCATCCAAGGTTGTGGGACTCACTCTCTCTCTCTCTCTCTCTCTTCTCTCTCTCTCTATATATATAATTAGTTTTTTAGCATATCATTTTCAGCCACTGTTAAACATACTTTTATATCTTGTGATCACAAGGTCTGAATTGTTTCTTATGAGACTATTGAGGGCTGCGTTCTCCCTTCACTGTAAATGCCTCTGAATGCCAACTGCTGGAAACTGCAGGAGGAGAAATGCTCCTGTGCTCAGGTGCTGCTTTTGAGCATCTTGTCCCCAGACACACACACACTTGGTACTCTTCCCATACAAAATCTCACACCTTCTGAAATGGTGGAACTCCTAACATGTAATTATTCTGACTGTGTAGATTGGCCCTCCACCAACCTGGTGCCCTCCAGATGTTTCAGGGAACCTGACTAGGGTAGATGGAAACTCTAGCCCAAAACATCCAGAGAGCACTCTATTGGTAAAGGCAGGTGCAGATTGTCTCTTGGGGTGCAACCAGTTCTTGCATCATCACAATCGTGGCCATTAAGAGAATTAGGCAACTTGAAAACACAGGGATTTCTTTGTGCCCTGTTGAGTGGCCCTAGAAAAGCAGCTGTTTCCTTTTTATATACATATACATTTTTATTAGTTTTTTTAAACATATTTCCAACAATCATATAACATATCTTTTTATCTTATACAATGTTTTAGACTTCCGTCAACACTTCTGATGATTTCCCGTCCTTTATCACTTATTCTGCATTTCTTAATTTCTCTATTACTCTTAATTATCATTAACTAATAATTCTCCTCATAGTCTTTCTTGAAATATTTCAAATACTCCTCCTTACAAAGCTTCCTGCAGTCCTAGTTAATCTGTTCATTACTATTACTTTTCAAATAGTTAATTTATCCAGTTCTGCATAGTCCATCAATTTCATCCGCCATTCTTTTGTCGATAATTCTTCTTGCTTCCATTTTTGTGCCAATAATATTCTTGCTGCTGAAAAGCAGCTGTTTCCTGCAGATTTTCCCCTCGTGGACTTGGCAGTTCCCCCCCCCCCTCCATTGCCATGCGCTGGGCTGCGGAAGGAGAGGGTTGCACAGCGGAGCTCACTGGTCAGATCACTGTCTTTGCCAAAGCCTTCCTATCCCCGCTTCTGTCTCTGGCCAGGTCTCTGCCCATTGTGGAGGGGCCCTGCATCCAGGATCCTGCCCACCCGTTCTCCTGCACCATCCACCAGTCCCTGTTCTGGACCGGCTACTGGATCAACGTGACGGAGGTGAATCCGCTGGGCTCCAACTTTCGCCTCCTGAACGTCATCATGCAAGGCATCAGTAAGTCCTGCCCTTTGGGGGGGGCACAGCAATGTCCTGGTTTTGCCGGAGCCATTTTCTTTGGCCCAGATAGAGTAGGCAGGGTGGAGTATTTCAAAGGCAGCTCTCTGCTTTCACTCCAGGAGCGATGCTTCTTCCAAACTATGTGCCCACCATCAGTCCAAAGCTGAGCTCAGATAGGGTGGCGTTTCCAGGGCTGGCCGGCCGATCTCAAGGAATGGGCTTCCTATTGGTGTTTTGCAACTTTGACCTGTTGCAGGACCTTAGCCAGACCTTAGCAGAGCATGCGCAGAGTTCCAGAAAGCAATCAGTTGCAGGCAGGATGGACGAAGCAGGAATCAGACGCTGCTACTAGTAACTTGGTTACTTAGAGGTGTTTATTATTTACAGCAGACTCTACAAGTTACTAGCGGGACACAGGTGGCGCTGTGGGTTAAACCACAGAGCCTAGGACTTGCCGATCAGAAGGTCGGCGGTTCGAATCCCCACAACGGGGTGAGCTCCCGTTGCTCGGTCCCTGATCCTGCCAACCTAGCAGTTTGAAAGCATGTCAAAGTGCAAGTAGATAAATAGGTACCGCTCCGGCGGGAAGGTAAACGGCATTTCCGTATGCTGCTCTGGTTCGCCAGAAGCGGCTTAGTCATGCTGGCCACATGACCCAGAAGCTGTACGCCGGCTCCCTCGGCCAATAAAGCGAGATGAGCGCCGCAACCCCAGAGTTGGCCACGACTGGACCTAATGGTCAGGGGTCCCTTTACCTTTTTACTACAAGTTACTATATACAAGAACACATACAGATATGGATCTTTACTAGCTGTCTCTCAACAAACTCCAAACAACTCTCAGAACCCAGAACACCACACTATCCAATCAGTAAGGTCATAAGTCATCATGCCTGTCTGAGACCTCAACCAATGGTAGAGCTGTATCCAAGGTCCAATAACTCCTCTCTGCTCAGTCATCCTTGGCTTTCGGCCAACTTCTAATTGCTTTGTGTGAAGCTGCACAGAATGGCACGTAGTCCAAATCCCAACACTGCCCACCTCCAGCGCTTGCAACACCCCTCTGCTTTGTCCCCCAGTCAAGCCAGACCCACCAGAGCACCTTCGGGTGGAGCCAGTGCCTTCAGTGCCCAACCGGCTGCAGGTGAGCTGGGAATACCCTTCCAGCTGGACCAAGGAGCTTCACTTCCTGCTCAAGTTCCGCCTGCGATACCGACCCGTCACCTCCACTTCCTGGGCTATGGTGAGTTGACGGACAAGAGTGGGTGGAGCCCAGGGCTTATGCTCAGAAAGAGGAGTGTTGCCTGCCCACTTCTGAAACTGTGGCTCAGCTGCCTGGCATTGGCCTGTTGTTGAATTATTATTGCATTGCTCTTTGTTGTTTGCTGAATTTGCCAGTCCCATTACCTAGCAAAGGATCCAGGAGGACCCCCAAGCTACTCACCCAGTCCTTCAGAGGGAGGGTAACCCCATCAAGAGCAGGTGATCTCCCATCTATCTGGTCTCGGGAGCCACCCACTAACAGTGGCTCAATCTTATCTGCATTGAGTCTTAGTTTGTTGGCTCTCATCCAGTCCATTAGCGAGGCAAGACACTGGTCCAGCACTTCCACTGCCTCACCTGCAGATGTAAAGGAGAAGCCGAGCTGAGTGTCATCAGCAACAATCTGTGTTGTATTTGCTAGGATTGAATGCCAACATTGGTATCTTGGTCACAACAGCAAACATGTATGAATGTCCTTGGTGCAAGAACTCCAGTGTCCCATCACCTTCTCCTCCAAAAATATATGGATTTAAATGCAGACTTCTGTTAACTAATAATAAAGTCTCCTTGATTCTGAGTATCTCTATGAATCTTCACTGGCAGCTGTTTCGCTAGATTTCATGCAACATCTGTTTAGCCAGCTGTGCTCCGGGTTTTGTGGAAAGATTGTGAGCTTGTGAGTTTAGCGCAACTAGACAGACCGATGGTTTGCTTATGTATTTATGAGGTTCTTATCAGGGCTTCCCTTCCAAGAAGACTGATCCTGGCGGACAGGATCTGCCCCAAGGACATTTATCCATCGTCGCCAGTCTTGAAGTATTCATCTGCAGGGGCTCATGGCTCACAGATCTATGGCCTGCTGTTGGTTGGTGGCATGAGCTGAGAGCACCCCTCCCAAAAACAGAAACAAAAAAACTGCCCGACAGGATGCCACATTCTGGGAAGCAGAGAGTAGGAGTCTCATCCTGCATCTGCTCATTGTGTGTGTCCTGGATCTGCAGGTGGAGACGGCCAACGTGTCCGAGGTGATAACAGACGCCTTCCTGGGCTTGCTGCATGTGGTCCAGGTGAGCGCGAAGGACTTCCTGGATGCTGGGAACTGGAGCGAGTGGACCCCTGAAGCGTGGGCCATGCCGGCCACGGGTAAGCAGCCCTCACAGCTGTGGGGCATGTGCCTTGTTGAAAGGAGGCGCTTTGCAAGGGGGTTCCAAGCACACACCATAACCTCATGTTTGTGCAAATACAGTGGTACCTCTGGTTGCAAACTAGATCCGTTCCGGAGGCCTGTTCGCAACATGAAAAGAGCGCAACCCGCAGGGGCGCATCTGTGCACACGCAGGTTGTGATTCACCGCTTCTGCGCATGCGCACGATATCATTTTGCGCTTCTGCGCATCTGTGAGTGGCAAAACCCGGAAGTAACCCTTTCGAGTACTTCTGGGTCACTGCGGGACGTAACCTGAAAGAATGTAACATGAAGCGGACGTAACATGAGGTATGACTGTAAAGTGGATTAAAACACGAAGTCTCATCCACACTTAAATTTTGCTCTGCGCTTTCTTGACTCGGGTCCTCACTTTCCTGGTCTGTGTCTGAGCATTTGTTTGTTGGTTTGTTTGTTTGCCTGCCTCAGTGCTTTCCCCAGGAAAACCCATTCTTTAACACGGAATCGAAACAAACGGCAATTTGGGATTTCTGCATATATTTTTTCCATGGTAAAGAGCGGGTTTTCGTGGGGAAAGCAACAAGGCAAAATAATAATAATAAGTGCTTGGGCATGGAGCTTTGAAGTGCAGACCCGTACCTAGAAAAGCGACACAATAGGAAGTCTGGATGTGTCCTGAATTGCTACATTTCCACTTTAAAAGGAAGAAGAATAGGACTTTTTACTGTTTGGAAAGTGACAGAGAAATGCGTTGAAGTGTGGGGTGAATGATTGACTTAATGGAAAGGTACATCAACACCCTGCAAACAAATCAGGAAGGATGCAGGAGGAGTAAAGAGTATGGTGCAGTGGTTAGAGTGTCTGACTTGGACCTGGGTTCAAATCCCGATTTGGCCAAGAAGCTTTTACCGGGTGACCTTGGACCAATCACTGCCTTTCAGCCTAACCTACCTCACAGGGTTGCTGCGTGCATTAAATGAGGAGGGGGAGAGCCATGATTCTGTCATCTCCCTCTTTTCCCTAAAATGCTTCTCTCTTTCCCCAGGACAAACTTTGGTACCCAGCGAAACAGCCACTGCAGCCATCAAGGCAGAAAGCCCAGCGGAGGAGCCTTCTCTGGCCCCCAACAATGGGCCCATTGGTAGGTCTCTCATCCTCAGCCCCACACAGAGAAAGGGGGGGACGGGCACCATCCAATCTCAAGCTCTTTCCATTTGTGTTGAGATTTCAGTGCTGCATTATTTTTTAAAATATATATATATATTAGCAGACTCAGGCCCCTGACTCGGCCCACCTGGTGCTTGTTGTAGGGGAACCTGTGCAGACTGGGGCTGTTCAGAATCAGGCCCCAGACTTGGTTCAGATGATGCCTGAGGCAAAGGATCCAGTGCAGACTGAGTCCCCTCTGGTTCCGAGTCCGAGCCCCAGTCCCAGGCCATCACACCCCTTTCCCTTCTGCCCCTAACAGGCCACAGCGACCCCACGGAGAAGGTGGCGGTTCTGGTGTCGCTGGGCGTCTTTGCCTTCTTCGTCCTGGCGGTGATTCTGGTCTTCGCCTTTCTGATGTGGTAAGTGTGATTTCACCCTCCCTTCTCTCCAGAGGGCATGAGGCCCCTCCTCTCCAACACTTCTGCTGGAGCACCTTGCTTGGGAAGGACCAGTTCCATATTTGGGGGGCCTCTGACTCCTCAAACCCTGGCTTCTGCTCTTAGTGCAGTTGCGTCAGCAGGTGTGGCTCAACCTACGGTGATGGGAGGCAGGACCTGCTCTGTGGTGGCCCCCCAGTTGTGAACAGAGGAGAGATACAAGTCAGCTCATGATGGCAAGCCAGCCTACCGGATTTGCACTTTCAGAAACAGCGCCCAAATCTAACCCAGGCATCCCACCGCACTCCCACATCTCTGAATTTTGCAGTGGGGTTCTCCAGTCGAGTAAAGTGTGGATAAAAATGCATTTATTAGGGGAAATCGCTTTGCAAAAATATGTGTGTTAGGGGAAGTTACCAGTAGGTAATGGCCGGTGGGAAGTCTGACAGGGGAGAAGGTCTGGCTGCCACTTCCAGCCCCACATCCTGCAGGGGGTCGGGCTGGATAACCCTTTGGACCCCTTTCAACACTACAATTCTGTGATTGTGTCCCTGCCCCGTCCTCTGCCCAGCCTGGCCTGTTGTGTTTCGCTGGCCGGAATCCACCCCGATTCTGGAGACCGTCCACCTAAAACAAGACGCAAATTGGTTGTGTCGCCAAGGCTGGGGCTGGTGGGAGAGTCGGAATAAAGGCTTTCAGTTCCGGGGAAGGGAAGTCCAGATGGGCAGAGAGGGGGCTGGACTGGGTTGGCCTTGCTTGGAAGAGCCTCAGAAAGGCCCTGCCAGAGCAGGAGGCAGAACACAGAGAGCTGGGACCCTCCAGTCCACAACCTGGGCAGTTCATTCATTTAGATCAGCGGCTCCCAAACTTTTTTGGACCACTGTCGTCTCGGTTCCATGAGCTCATCCCTAGGGCCCCTTGCACTACCCGATACCCTATAAAAAGCGTTACAGTTTGCACAACCCACTAAGGAAGAAAGTAACACAATCTAATCCAAAACAGCAGCAATGTTATGCACATTTATTGAAAATCAAATTAAAACAGTTTAGTTTAATGCAGCAAAAAGGAAGTACTTGATTCGGCCATGCCAGCTTTTCAGAGTCTCATGGCCATTCACACCTCCAGCCTCCACTGCCCCCGCTGCCCCCTTGCCTCTTTGCCCCCCCCCCCGGTAATTCTCCCCCCCCCCCCTCAGCTGGTGTGGCCAGAGTACCGCGCACTCTGGGAACCACCGATTCAGATTTATTAAAATATATTTTCAGACAGCCCCCTCCTGTCAAATATCAAGGTGGCATACAAACAAATCTAGGGCCTTTTAAAAGGGGGGGTGGGGGTATTGTTGTTTTCTATAATTATGTCCTGCATTTTGCTTATATGCTGTAAGCCACCCTGCAGTCTTCGGATGGAGAGCGGTATATAAATTTAATAAATCATCATATTAAAAAGTGCAAGAGCGAAGAAACCAAAATCCTACAAAAACAATGCAAAACAATCACAGAATTGTCGAGTTGGAAGGGGTTCTGGGGGTCATCCAGTCCAACCCCCTGCAATGCAGAAATCTCAGCTAAAGCACCCATGACCGACGGCCACCCAACCTCTGCTTAGAAACCTCCAAGGAAGGAGAGTCCATCGCCTTGCAAGGGAGACCTCACGGTCAGAAAGTTCCTCCTCGTGTTGAATCAGAATTTATTGCGATTTGAATCCATTGGCCCCGATCCTCCCCTCCAGAGCAGGAGAAGACATGGTCTCCCCACCTTCCATGGGGCAGCCCTTCTGATAGTTGCAGATGGTTAGCCCACCTCCTCTCAGTTTCCTTTCTTCCAGGCTAAACATGCATCCCATGGCTAAGCGTCCCCCGCCTCAATTCTCTCCCCCTCCCCATCTTTCCCAGGGTCCGAATGAAGAAGCACAGCAAAGAGGCCACGAAAAACCACGACCTCCTTGCCGCTGCCATCCACATGAAGGCCTTGCCCAGTGAGTACAGCAGCTTGTGGGGAGGGCGAGGAAGGGGAGGGGGACAAGATGCTCCCCCAAGAGGGGATATGGGGCAGGAGCATCTCCACCTCAGAGTGCACAGGCCTCCTCTGGCTGGAAGTCTCCCTCTGGCATTGTCCTGGCGCCCGCAGGATCAGGCCACCCTCTTGCTGCCTGCTGACTATTCAAGGCTGTCTGAATTTGGGTGGGTTTCCTTCTTTATTCCTGCTTCCCTTGTCAGGGGCTGGGCCTTGATTCTGGGGGTCAGCCCTACCTGGGCTTCCGTTTACCTGAAAACGGTAGCTCCGCCACCCCTTTTAAACTCTAAAAGCGTGGTCCGTTCTCTCTGAGACGATCACTCTGTGCATGCCCAGGAGTACTCTTGTATCCTTTCTCCTGACATAAAAAGGTGAAGGGACCCCTGACCATTAGGTCCAGTCGTGGCCAACTCTGGGGTTGGGGCGCTTTCAAACTGCTAGGTGGGCAGGAGCAGGGACCGAGCAACAGGAGCTCACCCTATCATGGGGATTCGAACCTCCGACCTTCTGATCGGACTTAATTTGGGATGCACAGCTGGGCAAATCTCCCTGCTGATGCATCCCATCCATATTCCTCCAGACCCCCCTGGCACCTACCTGAAGGCTGTGAGGTCGAGGGTGGGGACTGCAGAGAGGGGGTCCTGCTGCAGACAGACCAGTCTGGAAATGCATCCTCCCCCCACTTTGGCCTGCAGAATCCCAAAGGGGCTTCTTGCCGGGAGAGTCCTGCCAGCCAAGGCCTCGTCTGGCTGGTTTCAGAGGCGGGTAAAGGGATGCGGGTGGCGCTGTGGGTTAAACCACAGAGCCTAGGACTTGCCGATCAGAAGGTTGGCGGTTCAAATCCCTGCGACGGGGTGAGCTCCCGTTGTTTGGTCCCTGCTCCTGCCAACCTAGCAGTTCGGAAGCACATCAAAGTGCAAGTAGATAAATAGGTACCACTCTGGCGGGAAGGTAAAGGGCGTTTCCATGCGCTGCTCTGGTTCGCCAGAAGCGGCTTAGTCATGCTGGCCACATGACCCGGAAGCTGTACGCCGGCTCCCTCAGCCAGTAAAGCGAGATGAGCGCTGCAACCCCAGAGTTGGCCACAACTGGACCTAATGGTCAGGGGTCCCTTTACCTAAAATGTTCCACACAGAGCAGCCTGGCCATTCCTGGGAGCTCAGCCATGTAGATGTTGCAAAGCTTGCAGCATTGAGAAGAAGAGACATTAGTGGGGAGATTTGGCATTTGTGCAGATTCTGCATGACGGAGCTTTCTAAGGGCGCAGGAGGTTTCCTGGATGGGGATGCAGCAAAGAACCGCCAGCAGGCTAGCAGATTTCATAGAATTGCAGAGTTGGAAGGGATCCCTGGTGATCATCTAGTCCAACCCCCCCGCAATGCAGGAATCTCAACTAAAGCATCAACTGCCACAGGGAGCACAGGTGAGGCATGCAGTGCAGGAGACTCTAATCCTCAGTGTGGCAGCTGGTGCATCCGGTGCCAGGACGCTCTCCTCTGGTTTTTCCTTCTCCCTGCGTGTCGGTTGTTTGGTTTTCTCTATTGCCCTCTTAGTTCTTATTCATTTATCCCATAAAATCTATACACAGCTTGAATTTCTTTTTTATTAATAAAAAAATCAAAGTGGTTTACAAAGAGAGTAAAACAATAACCAGGCAGAGGGCCTTCTTGGTAGTGGCGCCTGCCCTGTGGAACACCCTCCCACCAGATGTCAAAAAGATAAACAACTACCTGACATTTAGAAAACATCTGAAGGCAGCCCTGTTCAGGGAAGTTTTTAATGTGTGGTATTTTAATGTATTTTTAATCTTTGTTGGAAACAGCCCAGAGTGGGTGGGGTACAAATAATAAATTATTATTATTATTATTATTATTATTATTATTATTATTATTATTAT